>JAJOZX010015017.1:0-62500 GCA_023014485.1 Bathynomus jamesi | reverse complement strand
ACACACACACACACACACACACTCACACTCATATCTCGCGCGCACAAAAAATTAGAAGGTGGATAGAGAACTCCATAAACAAAATCTATGACCACAAAAACAGATGGCCTCTGCTTTTCCTTTATTTTGCGCGCCTGTACACACACACACACAAAATATATATAATATATATATATATATATATATATATATATATATATATATATATATATATATATATAGTGCTGTGTGTGTGTGTGTGTGTGTGTGTGTCTGATAATTCACAGATGTGAGTATATTTCATTTTAGAAGGTAAAATTTTTGACACCAGTGTATATACACACTTGTTTTTCAATATATATATATATTATATATATATATATATATATAAATATATTATATATATATATATATATACATACATACACGATGTAAACCCACAAAAAGGAAAAAATGATTCCAAGGCCTTTCGTGTATTCAGAAGTACACCTGAATACACGAAAAGCCTTGGTATCATTTTTCCTTTTCCTTGTGGATTTAACATCATTCATTCATTTCACGTGTTTAATTGGTGTCCGGACAATTCGTCCCTGGACAATTCGTCGCCGGACAATTCGTCCCTAGGACAATTCGTCCCTAGGACAATTCGTCCCTAGGACAATTCGTCCCTAGGACAATTCGCCGCGTACAAATAAAATTTATTATCTAAGTTACGTTTTAGAAAACGTAAAAAACTTCTAATATTTACTATTACATACAGTTACATACAATACATTTTAATAGTAACAAACATTAAAAACAGATAAAGTGAAAGCATAAAAGGCATTTAAAATTTGAGATTATGGGCAACCCCTTTTAAGAACTGAAGCTTATTTATCGAGTCATACTTTTCTATTAATTTTAGTATACGACTATCTAGATCTCTGTATTTTTTCTTCTTAAAAACGACTTCCCCCTGAAGAAATTTCTGCATTTTGCTTCTCGCCAAACCTTCTTCGCGTCGTAGCACGTCTATAAGAGTCCATATATTGGGGTGGATTGCGCTCACCGCACGATTCAGGGCACTGTGAAAAGCTTCTAAGCCGTTTATGGTACGGGGTTAGGTTAGGTTAGGTTTTACTTGTTTAAAGCCTAACTTAAATAATAATTTTTAATTTATGAAGGTTTTATGAAGAAAAAGTTGCCGAGTGTCTCTTACTTTTATTTTGAAGGCGACGAGTACTTAAGGTCATATTACAATTTAAAACTTAAAAATTAATTTTGTAGGCGACGTACTCTCCGGGGACGAATTGTCCTAGGGACTAATTGTCCGGCGACGAATTGTCCAGCGACGAATTGTCCGGCGACGAATTGCCCTCGCACCGTTTAATTGTGAAATTCATCCCATACCCTAAATCCTGTCTCAAAGCTGGATCCTATCGCTGGTGAGGAAAACTATATTTTTGGGCCTCTTTGCGAGTGACCCGTTGCCCACGTTGGCCCGTTGGGCCTTCCATCATAATAAAGAAAAACTATAGTACTTGTAATTTACCATTACTTAGTCTTATTCGAACTATAACGGATTTAATTTTACCAGAGTTCCTTGTTCCATGCATGATCTGTGTGTAACAAAAGTTTCTCAGGGGATCATTCTGAAGAGAGAGAGAGAGAGAGAGAGAGATATATATATATATATATATATATATATATATATATATATATATATATATATATATAAAATTTTATATATATATATATAAAAGGACAAGACAGTAATGATTTCCCTGTTGAAAACACTAATCATACCAAAACTTGAATACTGCTCAGTTTTGACGTCCCCATAAAAGAAGGAAGAAATTAATAAACTAGAAGATATTCAGAGACATTTCACAGCCAAGGTCGATGGCTGCAAAGAACTCAACTACTGGGAAAGACTACGTAAACGAAGTCTGTACGCCCTGGAAAGAAGAAGGGAGAGGTACACCATAATATATTCATGGAAAACGATCGAAAAACTGGTACCAAACCTCAAACTAAACCTAGTTACCACTCAACACTGGAAAATAGGAAAGGCAGAATGTTTGTGTTGTGTTGTGTTCCCAAACTAAAGGCCTAACAAGGGATTTCCTCAACACTAAAAGAAAACACCTTGGTTGTCAGGGGACCAAGACTTTTTAACCAGCTTCCAAAGGACCTCAGAAACATTACAGGGGTCAAATTTGAAGTCTTCCAAAAAAGACTAGATGCTTAGGTCAGGACAGTACCAGATGAGCCGGGTGTACCTGACTATGTGCGGTAGAGCGCGCACGAGAGCAACTCGCTCCTCCATCAAGTCAGGCCTAGAGGCGGGGCAGTAGTATACCCCCAAAATGTTAGTGCGCAATGCAACTGCATGCAACAAGAGAGACTTGTTTAAACACACAAAATATATATATATATATATATATATATAATAATTTATATATATTAGATATATATATATAAATAATTTATATATATATATATATATATATATATATAATAATTTATATATATATATATATATATATATATATATATATATATATATATATATATATATATCCCTTAACGTTCTCATACTTTACAGTTCCATCTATTACATTCTTTTATAAAGATTCGAATCCTCCGTTCAGACAATGTTTGGATTCAGTATTTATAATTTATGCAATCAAACAATAATTTAAGCAGTTCTGATAAAATCCAAATATTTTGCCTGGTACGGTTAGTAGGCCCTGTCTCTTTATAAAAAATGAATTATAGCATATTTAGCAGGGGCTTTTATGATGGAAGTGGGGGCCAAGGGCAAATGCCTACGAAAAAAAAACCCACCCATACAGGGAGATCCAAAATCAAGGTTCAAGGCTTTTCAGATGGCTAGACACACTGCATTTGAAAGATTGGAGGTCATAAACAGGGGAAAGATGGATTGAGGAAGATTGTTCCAGAGCTGGTCAGTAGAGCAGATGAAAGATTAAAAATACTGATTAACCCTTGCATTAGAAAGATGGACAGAAAAGGAATGTGTCAAAAGTCTGATTAGGAAGGATATAGAAAGGTTACAAAGGGTACAAGCAAGGGCTACAAAAATTGATCCCTTCAATGAAAATGCAAACTATCAAGGGAGATTGGGGCGCCTAATTCTGTCTACCTTAGAGACGAGGAGGTTGCTCAAAGGAATAGACAGGGTAGGCCAGGGATTCCCAAAGTGGTCTATAGGAAGCTTCCAGGGGGTCTCTAAGCTTTTGGAAAAATAGTAACTAACTATATTAAAATAAATTTCCATTAATATTTTTTTCTTATATCAAAATCTGTCCGCAGATTTGGAGTTTGATCTGCAAGAAGAAATCATCCAAAAGTTTGGGAACCCCTCGGGGTAGACTACAGGAATTTTATTTTCACTTAATGCCAATCCGACAAGAAATAATGGGGTTAAACTGGAGCTAAAGACATTTAGGACCTCTGTCTGCGGCAATTTCTTTTCCTATAAAATAGTTAATACCTGGAACCAACTTCCCTCAGAGATTGTTTCAAGCCAAAGTGTAAATGTGTTTAAAAAAAGGCTATTCAAAGTACTGAATACTCTCATGGCTTAAGGCTAAAACATAGCGTAACTCTGCAGGAGCTCGCTTGCGCCGTGTCTCTGGGGGCATGCTTAATTATACAGGGTGAGTCAAAAGTCTCCATACATAGGCAAAATGGTCATGATAAATAAATGATTATTTACTTTTTATTTTTTTGCAGGTGATGTGCTGAGATGCCTTTGTCCCAAGAAGAGCGTATAGAAATCATTCTTCTGGTAGGATCAGGAAGCTGTCGCAAGGTTTCCGAGGATTTTAACAGGAGACACGCCCCCGGCACGCACATCACACACGACACCGTTGCCAAACTCATTGAGAAGTTCGAGAAGACTGGAAGTGTTGCAGACCAACCGAGAAGTGGCCGTCCACGAACAGCCACCGATGAAGGAACAGCGACCATGGTGCTGGCAGCGTTCGCAGAGAGTCCCCAAAAAAGCACTCGACGGATGTCTGCAGAATGCGGTGTCAACCAAAGGAGTATCGTCCGCATTATGAAAGAGCACAGATGGCATCCATACAAAATGCAAATGTTGCAGTATCTTAGCGAAGACGACCCGGACAGGCGGCTGGAATTCTGTGAATGGACAAGAACAAAAGTGGACGAAGACACGGAGTTCTCGGCTGGCATCCTGTTTTCGGATGAAGCCAACTTTTATGTTCATCATGTTAATTGTGAAAACGTACGTTATTAGAATGATGACAACCCGCACTGGATGAGTCCCTCAAAGACGCAAGGCGCTGGAAAAGTGATGGTGTGGTGCGGGATATGGGGCAACACAATTGTTGGCCCTTTTTTCATTGACACCAATCTGAATGCCGAAATGTATCTAAACATGCTGCAAGACACAGTCATTCCGTCCCTGCTGAACGAGGACGGGGGATTTCCAGCGTACTTTCAGCAAGACGGGGCGCCACCCCATTACGGTATCTGCGTCCGTCCCTGCTGAACGAGGACGGGGGATTTCCAGCGTACTTTCAGCAAGACGGGGCGCCACCCCATTACGGTATCTGCGTGCGCCAGTGGCTGGATCAGCAGTTTCCGGGTCACTGGATTGGCCGCCGTGGTCCCGTGGAGTGGCCTCCGAGGTCCCCAGACCTCACCCCCCCCCTTGATTTTTACTTGTGGGGGCACTTGAAGGCCATGGTGTACCAGGTGAAAATACAAAACACGGACCACCTAAAGGAACGCATTCGTGATGCGTGTGCACGCATAACACCAGACGTGTTAACGCGCGTTTGCCATGACTGGGAGGAACGCATCCATGGTGCCTACATGGAGCATATTTTGTGACTTACAAGTGATTGCATAATAAATTGACCATTTTGCCTATGTATGGAGACTTTTGACTCACCCTGTAGTGCTATCTTATATATTCTCCACTTTCCTGTAAAATTTCCTTGGCTACTTTTCCGGGGTCAAGGTATTTTCTTCAACCTTTTTCGTACCTGTCTGGCAGGGAGGATGGGGAGTGTGTTTTATACTTTTCTATCCAGTTTTCTACTACTGCTAGAATAGTTGAAAGACAAAAAACTTGTTTCATAAGAGGAACCTCCCAGAGTGGACCGGAAAGTCTTTGATGCTTCCTGTTGTGCTTGTAACTCCTTGTAACGCTTCCTCTCTCTTTCTTTCGTACACATAGGTTTCATATATTTGGCTGGATAGACTAAACACAACCTATGACGTGAAGGTTCACTGAATAATCACTCACCCCCCCCACCACACAGTGTATACTGATAAATACATCTCCATTTCCATTTTGTGGGGAGAGCCTAACTAAGATGCCACTGAGACGCTTAGTACCCTAAGCGTGTTAAGTCTTGACGTACATTTGTTTTTTAATGTCCTGAATGTGGTTTGCAAAAGATAATGATGTGTTGTATGTGACACCAAGTATTTTGGTCCTGTGAGTGTGTGGAATGTTGGTGTTGTTTAGTGTAATCTGTGGAGTTATCTGGTGTTCTTTTGAGTTGCTTGTTAGCAAGGTGATGGTTGATTTTGTGGGCACTACTTTGAGTCTATTGTGTGTGAGCCAGTCTTCTCTACAGATCTACAGAAGATAAGGCTAACAAAGACCCTAAGATCCACTGTAAGGTTAGCCCGAGAGAAAGGAAAGAGTAGGGGGTTAAGAGAAGAGAATAAGGGGTTAAGTAAGTAGCAACACCTATCACTCGTGGGTTAACACTCATTCAGAAAAAGAGAAAAAAGACTCGCCATCATCATCCGCCGGCCACTGCCGACAAGTCGGAAAAAATAGTCGACGAGAATAGGAGAGGGGTGAAAGATGAAAAGAAGTAAAATAAGAACGCTTACAAACCATGCAAACACCGTCTTAACTCACTGTCATACCATGCAAACTACAGATATGCAAGTAAAGAGAGTTACAGACATGTAAGTAAGGAGAGGTAAAAACAAAAAAAAGTAGATAAAGTTAAACAAAAAGTGGGTTAGTTTACGCTACGAGCTACATCTACATTCGTGTTAGTCTAGTTTTTTGTTGTTTTTTTTGCTGGCATCACACGCTGGCATTAATCGTCAACAGACTCATCCTCGACCACCACCCCAAAAGCTCCTGTTACTAATTGTTTTTTTATTTTAAACAACGTTAATATTTTTAAAATGCCTATCTAAACGGTTCTCAAACATATTAACCCTGGTAGAGTTAACGACTGACGCAGGAAGATTATTCCATTTATCAATTACTTTAAACGTAAAGAAGTTTTTAGCGATATTAGTAATGAAACGTCTGCCACGCAACTTAAATCCGTTATTACGAGTATTGCTACTATCGAAAGTGAACAGTTTGTCAAAATTTACGTTATCGATGTTATTAACGATTTTGAAAACTTCAATAAGCTCGCCCCTTTAATCTCCTAGTTTCGAGTGAATGCAAATCTAACTTTTTAATCCTATATTCATAAGGCTTGTTGCGCAATGACGGAATTAGTTTTGTAGCACGACGCTGAACCCTTTCTAACCTATCAATTTCCTCACGCAAATACGGGCACCAAAACTGAACGGCATATTCTAAATGAGGCCTGACTAGGGACTTGTAAAGGGGCAATATAATATCCTTCGATTTAAATTCGAAATTACGCGCTATGAAGCCTAGCATCCTATTAGCTTTTGCGCAAGACTCTAGGCACTGGTTCCTAACTTTTAAATCCTTAGATACGCGTACGCCTAAGTCTACTTCCTCGTCAACGCTCGCTAACTCTCTATCATCCATCGTGTACGTGTAATTATTGTTACGAGAACCTATATGCAAAACTTTACATTTGTCTACGTTAAATTGCATCTGCCACTTATCCGTCCACTCCATAATCCTATTTACATCGTCTTGGAGCCTATTTCTATCGTCCTCGTTAACAACCTTACCGCCTATTTTAGTATCGTCCGCGAATTTTGACACGATACTAGTCAATCCTTCATCTATGTCATTAATGTAAATTATGAATAGCAATGGGCCTAAACACTGAACCCTGTGGGACACCGCTACCTACATCCAACCACCCCGATTCACTACCATTAACAACGACCCTCTGTCTCCTAGCACGAAGCCATTCCTCTAACCAGTTAGCTACCTGACCGCGTATACCGTGCGCTTTAACCTTCACAATTAATCTTCTATGCGGAACTGTATCGAATGCCTTTTTAAAATCTAAATAAATAACGTCAGCCGTTCTATGCCTATCGTATTTGCGCACTATTTCGTTATAAAATTCTAACAAATTAGTTGAACAAGATCTATGGCGTCGAAACCCATGCTGACTACTATTAATCAAATCTCTACTTTCTAAGTGATCGATGATACGATCCCTAACTACGGATTTCAAAAGTTTATCGACAACTGGCGTTAAGCTAATGGGCCTATAATTGCTAGCTACTGTGCGATCGCCTTTTTTAAAAATGGTCGTGACGTTGGCTAATTTGAAGTCTTCAGGAATAATCCCCATTTCCAGTGACTGATTAAAAATCTTCGTTAAGGGGCCTACGATAACGTCTTTCAAATCTTTCAGATGTCTAGGATAAAACGCGTCAGGGCCTAGAGCCTTGCTAACTTTTAGCCTATCGATATAATGCGCAATCTCACCCTCGTAAACAGTTATTTCATCCAAAATAGTCTCGCTGCTAAATGGAACGATATCGTCCATATCGGGGACATTATTGCCGTCTTCCACGGTAAAAAATGTCGCAAAAAAGTTATTAAAAATACCCGCCATCGCCTGAGTGTCAGAAGCCAAAGCGCCATTAGTGTTCACGAGAGGGCCTATATTATCTTTTATCGGCTTACGATTAATGACGTATTCAAAAAACTTTTTTGGATTATGTTTACTATACGCAGCTATAAGTATCTCTAAATTACGCTTAGCATTCCTAACTGATCTTTTAACCTGACGTCTAAGCTCAATATATCTATTAAAGTTAGCTGCCCTGCCATTGCGCTTAAGTCTATCGCTCTGTTACGCTCGTTTATGAACTCACCTATTTCCCTAGTCCACCACTTGGGCCTACCATGATTTCTAGCGCGCTTCGGCCTACGAGGAATAAACTCCCTTTCAATATTCCTAAAACTTTCTTTAAACGCCTCCCAATGCAAATTTGTGTCATTACCCATAAATAAGTTATCCCAGTCCACGACTCTCATCCTATCCGCAAAACTATCAAAATTGGCTCTACGAAAATCAGGGACGTTTATTAAGTTACTATCTTTTGTGTTTTCAATCAATAACTTAAACCTAAGAATTTGATGATCACTACATCCTAAACTCTCGCCTACTTCTAAACCTTCGACTATATTTTCGCCGTTCGTCATCACTACGGCTAAAATATTGTCACCTCGCGTTGGTTCGGTAACCATCTGTCGTAAAAAATTATCTTCCATGAACTCAATCTCAAACCCTCCTGATTACCAGTAAAAGTATGTTTGTAGGTTATTTGTAGCGGTGTTGATGTTGTTCTGGGTGGATGTAAGAATGATGTCATCTGCATATGATGATAAGGTAAGCATGTTATCTATGGGTGTTGGAATGTCATGCATGTATAAGTTGAAGTGTGTTGGTGAGAGAACAGGGCCTTGAGGGACCCCGTTCGGAAAAAGCTTGTTTTTGGATGACTTGCCATTAAATGTGACATGTGAGTATCTTCCTGAAATATAGTGGCTCAGCCATCTTTTAGTGTTATTGTGCATGTTTGTGTTAAGTATTTTGTTTTTGAGAAGGAAGCGTGGGATAGCATCAAATGCTTTACTAATGTCTATTGTTGCTAATAGTGTACGTTGAGCTGGTCGTCTGGAGTTGATGCCATCCATGATGTGCTGCGTGAGGTTAGTGAGTAATGTCGTGGTAGAGTGGTGAAGTCTGAATCCATATTGAGTAGGCGATAGTGGTATGTGTGGGTTGGTGATTTGTAAGATTAGTCTTTCTGTTACTTTGGAAGGTGTGCATAATAAAGTAACGAGTCTATAGGAAGCTGGTTCTGTTGGATTTTTGTTTGGTTTGAGTAGTGTAATAATTTTACCTTGTTTCCATATATCAAGAATAATACAATGTTGGTATGAATATGTGCTGATATTTGTGAGAGCTAGTATTCCCTGTGGGCCCCAAGTGTTTAAGGTGTATGTTAGATATGTTGTCTGGTCCAGTAGTCTTCGAATTCCTAATGTTTTGATGATCTTGGTTGTCTGGTCTGTATTGAAGGGTGTAATGGTCGTGTCGAGTCTGTAGGTTTTCTTGTGCCTGGTTGTTTGTCTGCGTGTTTCCGGTTGTTGTCTTTGTTTAAGTGACCTATCTTTACGTAGTGATTAACTAGAATGTTAGCATGTTGGGATATTATTTTGGCTGCGACAGATAGCCGCGTGTGAAGTGTGAATGCCGTTGTTAGAGTGGGTAATGACGTTTATAGTCTCGTATAAGCCTGGATGTATCTGTGGAGTGGTTTAGTGTTCTTATGAATTCCCTAAATGTTTCTGTTTGTTTTTCTTTGAGTTTGTTGCTTATTTCTGTGTTGAGCTGTTGTATCTGCTGTTTTATGGTTTCTGTGTGTGGTGTTTTTGTGTTATGTTTGGGGTTATTACGTTGCCGTATGAGGTGGGCTACTTCTCTAATGTAATTTGGGTTGTATTTCCTGTTGTCCTCGGGTATGTATTTGTTTGCATTATTGATGATCTGATTAAATGTATTGAGTGTTGTACTGATGTTTATGATGGATGTGCTGTTTAATGCGGTGAATTGTTCCTCAGTCTGTATTTTGAACTGTTCCCAATCAGCTTCTTGTGATTTCTGTATGTGTGCCTAAGGCTGTTGGGGCAGAGTGTAGAACGTGTTGTAATGATGATGGGCAGGTGGTCTGATGACAGTTGTTTTTCTGTTCTCCAGTGTGTGTGTGTTGCTAGTGAGGGGGAACAGGACGTTATGTCTGGGGAGGAGTTTGAGTATCCTGCTTGATGTGGTGTGTGTGTGTATGTTCTTCTGTATTGTTAAGAATGAAGAGGCTGTTTAGTTGTGTGGCTATGTTGGCGCCTCCAGTGTTGCTTTGGTTGTACAGGTACCAACTAGTGTCTTTAGCGTTGAAGTCTCCTCCTAAGATGACATTAGTGAGAGAGGCCAGATTGTGTAACTGTGGATTGTAATTGGCTGGCACCTGGGGTGAACTATCTGGTGGGATGTAAATGTTGATTAGTGTGGTGGTGTGTTTTAATGTTAACTGCCTATTTCTATCGTGTTATCTGCTGGATTGTGTTTGTAATGTTTTGGGTGGCATCAGTGTAGCTAATGCTTTTACCTATGTAAATGATGAGTCCACCCCCGTTACCCCCAGTACGATCTTGACGGATCGCCGTGAAGTCAGGGATGGTGGGTGTTTTGTGTGTGCGTTTTAGTTTTGTTTTTTGTATAAGTGCTATGTGAATGTTTTGTTTGTGTACGAATTCCCTAAGCTGCATGATTTTGCTTGTGAGGCCATCTACGTTGTACTGTAATATGTTAATATTATACTTCTGTATGTATCTCATGGTGCTATTGTGTCTATGTCTTTGTGTATGGTGACATGTGTAAGTTGTAGTGGGGCCTGGATTAGTCTTAATGTCGCCGGAGAGTAAGAGTAGACCGGGGAGCACGCAACTGCTCCCCGTAAATGAAAAAAATAGCACGCTGAGAATAGGTCCGGCCCAGGGAGTAGATCGGCACTCTGACCGTGCCACGAAACAGGCCGTCGACTACCAGTTTGGCCAACCGTAGACAGCCCGCTGCACGGAGATTTGAGGAAGTTTGGCCACCAGCGCATTGATGTTTCGGTTTGACATCGCCTCTTCTTTCCGTTGACGTGTCCCGCGCTGGAGGATACAGCCACTGTTAGAAGCTTCCTCGTCAGCTGCTAACACTTTTTTCACGTTGTTCTAGCTAACTGTTCAGAGGTTTTTTATAAACAAATCTCAGTTTTCTGCTCAAAACGGCTCTTTCTAATTTTAAAATTGATTACACTGGTATGCATCAATTTTGCTGTCAAGGGTTTTGTAAGTGATTCTTATAGTGTGTTTCCTGCTGATTTCGAATCTGCAATCCATTTTTCTCAATCAGCTCAGGTTATCCGGCTATGGCCTCATAAGTAAAATAGAATTTTTCGTGATTTTGTCAAAGCGGAATTGGAACAGTAACATCTATCATCACTTGTTTCACTTGTATATCATCTTTTTTTACTTTTCAGGCATATAAAATATTTCATAATGAATAGAGCGTGTAAAAATGATCTCAATAGATTCTGCTACATATGTGGGACGGTTACCATGCCAAATAACCAGTCCCAAATCACTAAATTTGTGAAGACAATGTATAGAGCATACTTTGGAATTAAGCTAGGGGACCAGGACAAAAATTTCGCCCCTCATATGTGCTGCAAGACGTGCATTGAAAATTTGAGAAGATGGAGCAAAGGCAGAGCGAAATCTTTGCCTTTTGGAATTCCCATGATTTGGAGAGAAGGAAAGGATCACGTGACAGATTGCTATTTCTGCATGACAAACCTCCAAGGTGGGCTTATAAATTTATTTTTCTTAAATATTTTGAAATCCTCGTACGAAACTTGACATAATATTCACCATATATAGCATAATATTCACCATAATGGTAATCATACATTTACATATACATATTGTTATAGAAAATACATTTACACACACATATTGTTATACAAGTTACATGCCTGGCAGGCATTCAAATCAGTTGTCACTGGTTTTCTTGGCAAGCGTAGAAGTCCAGAATACGAGTCCGTTGTCGAAAACTTGATGGAAGCTTTCAAAGCTCATGGGTCGCGCATGTCCATAAAAATGCACTTTTTGTGGTCCCACTTGGACTATTTTCCTGAAAATTGCGGGGATTATAGTGAGGAATAGGGTGAACGATTTCACCAAGATATCAAAATAATGGAAGAGAGGTACCAGGGAAACTGGGATATCAATATGCTGGCGGACTATTGCCGGTGTTTGAAGCGAGACGTGCCCGAAGAAAAACAGACGGAAAGCCAAAAAAACTTCATTCCTTCCTCAATAAACTTTTTTCCATATTCATTGTATGAATAAAAGTATTTATTCACACAATGTTTTCATTTTTCACGAGTGTTCTTATAATATTACTCGTATCTACAGTGTTTAAGCTAAAAAAATCAATAAATTTGGGGATAAAATTGGACTTATAATAAATGGCCAATAGAGAAAAAACCTGACCTGATTGAGGAAAACCAATGTCATTTTCGAATTCAGCATGGTCGAATTATATAATATGAGTTGAAAAAACCCTCACAGCAGACAAAATAATTTCATATGCATACCAGTGTTATTCAAGGAAGGAAGATGTTGACTTCTATTTTGCGGCAACTGTTGATGATATTTATGTTACTTTATTGATTAATGAAAATGATTAGGCTCTTCAAGTTATAAGAGATTTCTTTCGTAATAATTGATAAATACGAAACACAAAAAATATATGCAAACAGGATGATGATGCTTAGACTACTCAAGTTGATGAAGTTCTCTCTTTCTCATATACAGGGTGTCCGAGAATTATCTGTACAATTTTTGGCTGTTATTAAAAGTCAACCATGAAGTGTAGAAATTCCAGTGTTGTCCCATTTTACAGAGAATCTCATTAAGTGTTTTCTGATACCACGTTTTGACAAGTTTTTTAGAAATGTACGCGAGTGACAGACATTGATGATTTAAAAGCAAGAATCACAGCTGCTATTGAGCGAATTGATGTGGATATGCTGCAGCGTACATAGCAACATTTGGAGTATCGATTGGATGTTTTGCGAATCACTAATGGTGCACATATCGAATGTTTGTAACAACGTTACTTTAATAAAAGAAACTTTTGAAAATACAGATTCTAAATAATCTTGTTTAAGAATTTTACGTGTTATCAAGAATTTTATTAAAAGATGAAATTGTACAGATAATGTTCGGACACACTGGAATTTCTAAAAAACTTGTCAAAACTTGGTATCAGAAAAAACATAATGAGATTCTCTGTAAAATGGGACAACACTGGAATTTCTACACTTCATGGTTGACTTTTAATAACAGCCAAAAATTGTACAGATAATTCTCGGACACCCTGTATTGTATCGACGTAATACTGTAAATATATTTCAAGTTTCTGCATAAATAAACTTGTATTTCACGGAAAACAAAGACTTCCCTCAATCTTCTATCACCTCCAAACAGTCCAAACGGTGTCTTTCTAATCGGTACTTTAGTTATGCAAAGGTGTGTGTGTGTGTGTGTGTGTGTGTGTGTGTGTGTGTGTGTGTGTGTGTGTGTGTGTGTGTTATTCATATCGACTGAATACAATCAATGAAGAGAGAAGAGACACAGCAGATTACATCGATCAACTCTGCCTAAAAGCTTAAATCGGATTAAAAACATATAGAAAATCATCCTAATGATAAGTTTTTAACGGTTTCACGAACTTTTTCTAAGTTCAGCCAAATGTTTGGTGTGCAAAAGTTACGAACAGACTAACAAAATGTTAAATTAAGGCGAGAAAGGAGCGAACTGCGATAGTGTTCCGTTAACAAGAATGGATAGGTTTGGAGGTACCACCATGAATGCGGCGAACACTATAATCACAGCTAAGTTCTCGTCACTCCACAATCTCAACTTATACGAGTAACAACTAAAATGGAAAAGGAAGCGTGTATCAATACTTTTTTTGCATCACCTGAAGATCAGGGCCCCCAGCCTTCTTTAGTTAGCTTTATAAGGCCAATTAACGAAAATATCACGACCTAACCTAACCAATCGTCAAGGGCGTACAGTTGACCAAACGATTGGTTAGGTTAGGTCGTGATATTTTCGTTAGTTAGCCTTACAAGGCTAACTAAAGAAGGCTGGGGGCCCTGATCTTCGGGTGATTCCTTTTTTTTAATATTTATTGTTTTAAACATTACTAAGACTAATAAGTACATTTTTATTAAAACCCGTTCGGGATAATGTTCATGTAGTTTTCACCTGTGCTAAAAATCGGCCATTACACACTTTTCAATTGGTGATTCTCTCGTGCAGTTAAAACAGAATGTATTGGCTACTCTTCATCTGTATTCAAAAGAAAATTTTTGAAACGAGGCACATTGATCTAATCATAACACCCAAAGATAGTCGTTATCCTCATACAATACAGATTTTAGAGAAATACAGTGAAATTATTATTTTAAACTAATTTCAGAGCATTACAAAAGCAAGTACCAAAAATCGTCTCGATTACTATGGATTTGTGCATTTGATGTCAGAAATCACGCATAGTATACTCTTATTTCACACCAAACCAATTTACTAATTACTTCAGAAAGGATTTGTCATTCAGTATTTCGTGTTCATTAATCGCAAAGCTTTTTCGACCGCGACTAGCACTTCGCGGATGGCCATTCTGAAGGCTATAACGTTTCTCAGAAGAAACTACACCACACGCACTTTACACCAAAAGATAGAGGACGTGGTCGCAAATAATTTGATGTAAACATAGAACAAATTTGCTCACTACAAAAATGTGAGCAAAGTTTATATGGCCAAAATGTTGTTCAGATGAGTAAGGGCGTTTGACCGCGTGACGCTGGGCGGATTTTATTCGTTGAGTGCGCTAAGCTCCATCCATCCAGTCAGACCACGCTTGTACAAAATTTTGTACTTGTTTTGTGAAATCGAGGAAAGGCAAATTAGTCCATAAATTTACAAAAATACCACAGCCATTAAAATTTTGAGTTTCACACCCATAGCCAGTGAGACCAACAAATGTCCGTCAAGACTTAACACGTTTAGGGTACTAACAGGCACAAACTTTGGACACCAGCAGGAAACAACATCACTCATATACAAACAATATATTCGCTCAGTTATGGGATGTTGTGTTGTTATTATTATTGTTGTTGTTGTTGTTTAGCCGATCAGCCCACCCTGATCGAGCAAGCCGGCGGCACGCAGGTAACCGATCGCCCTCTCCGGAGTGGACCAGAGGTTCAGCGCACTAGTGATGTTGTGTTGTGTTCGTTGTTGTGCTCGAGCGGTACAGTCTGTCATAATGTGTTCAATTGTTTGTGGTGTGTCCTGGCACAGGTGGCAGGTGTCGTCTGTGGAGTTGTCTAGTCTGTGTTTATATGTCCGTAAGTTGGGGTGATGTCCACATCGGAATCGTGCTAAGTTAACTCGATCCGATCTGCTCAGGATGATCTCTGACCTGTTAATGGGTAGCGGCTTCGCGTCTAGGACCGCATTCGGACCGAGTCGTGTCAGTGCTTTGTGGGTTAGGTGTGTGTGTATGTGTTTTCTGTACTGTGTGATGTTTGTGGGGCGTGGTATGGAATGGAGTATTTGGTTATAATGTCTCTCTGGTGTTACCTTAATGGTGCGAGGTGTCGGTGCATGATTGTACATGTAGTGGCAAGGGTGTTGTGGGTTAGTTGTCGCTGCTACCATGAATTATGTTCCCCTCATGTCTAAATGTTCCCTAACTTTCAGTATTTTTGTTTGTGTGTGCAGGTGTTCTATTGGTGTTGTTTGAGTACATCCTGTAATAATACGAAGTGCGTTGTTTTGTATTGTCTGTAAGGTGTTTGTGTGTGTGTGTGTATGAGATAATGGGTGCCCAGCATGGGCTAGCAAAGTCCATAACTGAGCGAATATATTGTTTGTATATGAGTGATGTTGTTTTCTGCTGGTGTCCAAAGTTTGTGCCTGTTAGTACCCTAAGCGTGTTAAGTCTTGACGTACATTTGTTTTTAATGTCCTGAATGTGGTTTGCAAAAGATAATGATGTATTGTATATGACCCCAAGTATTTTGGTCCTGTGAGTGTGTGGAATGCTGGTGTTGTTTAGTGTAAACTGTGGAGTTATCTGGTGTTCTTTTGTATTGCTTGTAAGCAAGGTGATGGTTGATTTTGTGGGCGCTACTTTGAGTCTATTGTGTGTGAGCCAGTCTTGTATACTGTTTATGTATGTTTGTAGGTTATTTGTAGCGGTGTTGATGTTTTGTGGGTGGATGTTAGAGTGATGTCATCTGCATATGATGATAAGGTAAGCTTGTTATCTATGGGTGTTGGAATATCATGCATGTATAAGTTGAAGTGTGTTGGTGAGAGAACAGAGCCTTGAGGGAGCCCGTTCGGAAAAAGCTTGTTTTTGGATGACTTGCCATTAAATGTGACATGTGAGTATCTTCCTGAGAGATAGTTGCTCAGCCAGCTTTTGGTGTTATTGTGCATGTTTGTGTTGAGTATTTTGTTTATGAGAGGGAAGCGTGGGATAGCATCAAATGCTTTACTAATGTCTATTGTTGCTAATAGTGTACGTTGAGCTGGTCGTCTGGAGTTGATGCCATCCATGATGTGCTGCGTGAGGTTAGTGAGTAATGTCGTGGTTGAGTGGTGAGGTCTGAATCCATGTTGAGTAGGCGATAGTGGAATGTGTGGGTTGGTGATTTGTAAGATTAGTCTTTCTGTTACTTTGGAAGGTGTGCATAGTAAAGTATTGGGTCTATAGGAAGCTGGTTCTGTTGGATTTTTGTTTGGTTTGAGTAGTGTAATAATTTTACCTTGTTTCCAATGTCAGGAATAATACAGTGCTGGCATGAATATGTGCTGATATTTGTGAGAGCTAGTATTCCTTGTGGGCCTAAGTGTTTAAGGTGTATGTTAGATATGTTGTCTGGTCCAGAAGCCTTCGAATTCTTAATGTTTTTGATGATCTTAGTGGTCTGGTCTGTATTGAAGGGTGTAATGGTCGTGTCGAGTCTGTAGGTTTTCTTGTGTCTGGCTGTTTGTCTGTCTGCGTGTTTCTGGTTGTTGTCTCTGTTTAAGTGACTTATCTTTGCGTAGTGATTAACTAGAATGTTAGCTTGTTGTGTGTATGTTGGGATATTATTTTGGCTGCAACAGATAGCCGCGTGTGAGGTGTGAATGCCGCTGTTAGAGTGGGTAATGCTGTTTATAGTCTTGTATAGCCTGGATGTATCTGTGGAGTGGTTTAGTGTTATGAATTCCCTGAATGTTTCTGTTTGTTTTTCTTTGAGTTTGTTGTTTATTTCTGTGTTGAGCTGTTGTATCTGCTGTTTTATGGCTTCTGTGTGTGGTGTTTGTGTGTTTATATTTGAGGTTGTTACGTTGCCTTATGAGGTGGGCTATTTCTCTAGTGTAATTTGGGTTGTATTTCCTAATGTTGCCCTTGGGTATGTATTTGTTTGCATTATTGATAATCTGATTAAACATCTTGAGTGTTGTATTGATGTTTATGATGGGTGTGCTGTTTAATGTAGTGAATTGTTCCTCAGTCTGTATTTTGAACTGTTCCCAATCAGCTTTCTTGTAATTTCTGTAAATGTGCCTAAGGCTGTTGGGGCAGAGTGTAGAACGTGTTGTAGTGATGATGAGCAGGTGGTCTGATGACAGTTGTTTTTCTGTTCTCCAGTATGTATGCGTTGCTAGTGAGGGGGAACAGAACGCGTTGTCTGGGGAGGAGTTTGAGTATCCTGCTTGATGTGGTATGTGTGTATGTTCTTCTGTATTGTTTGTTGCGAGAGCGGATGCAATGGAAGCATCCAACATCTCCCGTTGCAAGGAAGTTCAAAGCGTAGCCGTCAGCAGGTAAAGTTATGCTAACACTGTTTTGGGTTACACGAGGCCCTATCCTTGAACATTATCTAGAGCGTGGAACTACATTAACAAGTGCATCGTATTCTGACATGCTTCGGAATGAGTTCAAGCAAGCAATTCGCACAAAACGGAGAGGGAGATTGTCGGAAGGTGTTATTCTGTTACACGACAATGCGCGCCCTCATACCGCTGCAGAGACTAGAAAATGCCTTCAAGAACTTAAATTTGAATTTCTCGACCATCCAGCCTGCAGTCCAGACCTGGCACCGTCAGATTTTTACCTGTTTGGACCACTAAAAGACGCTTTGAGAGGTCAGTGATTCCAAGGCGATGATGACCTGAAGGAGGCGGTGCATGACTGGCTACGCACACAGCCAAAAACATTCTTTTGTGATGGCATTAGGAAGCTTGTAGATCGCTGGACTAAGTGTATTGAGAAACAGGGAGACTATGTTGAGAAGTGATGTTTATAATCTATCAGATGTGAAAATAAAATTGTGAAAATAAAAAGTGCGGATACTTATTGAATTACCCTCGTAGTTACCAGTTTTATAGAGTAATGTTGGCACGATAATAATAATAATGATAATAATTAAATGATCCGATAATAGTTATAATTGATTGTTAATGATGATGCTGAATGAGGCTGGAGTGACCATGATCCTTTTAGATCAAATAATGTTGTTAATTAGATTGATTGATTGAGTTTTTTTTCTTTATTAAACAAAATAAATGATTTAGGAATAAGGCAAAATGTAAGTTGTTGTTTACAGTCGAAATTAGATGTACACTTGAATAATGACTTTAATATTAATAATGCGCGAGGTAATGATTAGTCTTTATATAAAGTTCGGTGAATGACACCAGGCCAAAATGGGGCCTGCACAAATGGTGTTCACATGGTGGTAGCTCTCGTGTCACTGATTTTCGGAGAGAGAGGGAGAGTTGAGGGGCGTCGAGAAATCTTTGTAACGAGTTGAGGCGTGATGCTTTATAGTAGTCCCGCACTGTGACGTCATCTTGGTCGTGTTTGTGTTGATGGAACATCGCTAAAGTGTTTGAAAGCGTCTTTGCCACTATATATATATACAGGGTGGGCCGAAAGTCTGGATCCATAGGAAAATATTTATTTTAATACATAAATTACAACAAATGGTAAATACTTAAAATGAATATCAACTTTAACTCGCAAATGCGTATCCGTGATACTGTACAGTGGTTCGTACTCCAGTATAAACAAATTATAACAAATGCTCAAATTGGCGGCCTCTGACATCGACACTCTTAGGGATGGAATTTATGATTTTTAATAATTCTTCGAATTGACGTTCTCGAGATGCGTGTTTCATTTGATAATCTTCTTGTTGACTTTACTGGACTATTCGTTAAAGTTTCACATACCATTGCAGAGGTATTTTCATCAGTTGCAGTTTTTGGACGACCAGAACGCCGTCGATTATGTACACTTCCTGTTTCTTTGAAACGTTTAAACAACTTGCCAACAGTCGCATGTGTTACTGGATGCTTATCAGGATGATTTCTATTGAATTCGGTAGCAACTTCTCTGTGTGTAGCGCCCTGTCTTGCGTACATGAGCACAAGTTCTACCCGGTCTTCTGTTGTTAGATTCGAAGCCATTTCTGGGCTGAAATAAAAAAGTATTTGAGTATTTATACTGGAGTACGAACTACTGTACAGTATCACGGATACGCATTTACGAGTTAAAGTTGATATTCATTTTAAGTATTTACCATTTATTGTAATTTATGTATTAAAATAAATATTTTCCTATGGATCCAGACTTTCGGCCCACCCTGTATATATAATATATATATATATGTGGCAGAGACGTTTTCAAATACTTTAACCCTTTACTGCCCAAATATTTTGTAGGGTTAAGTTATGAATGCGTGTATTTGAAAGGTTACAAATTTGTCCTTTTGGGCAGTAAAGGGTTAATGATGTTCCATCAACACAAACACGACCAAGATGACGTCACAGCGTGGGACTACCTCAAGCATTCTTTCTGCCTTGCCTCACACCTCAATCTTGTTATAAGGATTTCTCGAGTAGGACACTACCATCGCACCTCGACCTCTCTCTCTGAAGAACCAGTGACACGAAAGCTACCATCATGTAAACATTATTGTGCAGTACCCATTTCGGCCTGGTGTCATTCACCTAACTTTAAATAAATGAAGTCATTATTCAAGTGCACATTTAATTTCAACTGTAAACAACCAACTTTTATTTTGTCTCATTCATAAATCATTTAGGTACGTATTAACGGGGGCCACCACATATTGATGAGTAGTTAGGTTAAGTTGTAATATTTTCGTTAGTTGAAAATTTCTAATACATCATATTTTTTAAATAGCAATATTTTTTAAAATATTTTTTTATACAATTTTCTGAAAAAAATTATTTTTTTTTAGGCTTATTCATGATGAAAATTTGGGATCGACCAAAAAGTGAAGATGCGGTCTCTTTTTTGCATATTAATCATTGTAAATATTTGAAATATAAATCATTGTAAATATTTTTAAAAATATGGTGTATTATAAATTTTCAACTAACGAAAATATTACAACTTAACCAAACCAATCATCAATATGTGGTGGCCCCCCGTTAATATGTAAGTATTAAACAATTCCCTGCGACCACACCACCCGGAAAATGATTAGCAGCCAGTCCACAGCAGGATCACCAGCTGCTTTTAGTGTTTTTGTAATAATTGCATTTGGTCCGGGAGTTTCATTATTTTTCATCCTCTTTAGTGCTTGAATAACCTCCTCTCTAGTGATCTTTCTATCCCCCTCATTCTCCTCATGATTTACCCGCTCCTCCCGTCTCACCTCATCATATTGGTTCTCGTTATTCAAAAGATGTCTAAAGTATTCGTTCCAGCGTGCGGCCACCTCGCTTTTATCAGTGAGGACTTCACCATGTGCATTTTTAATCGCCACTGTTGTTTTCTTGCTTTCTCTATTTTTATACTTCTTAGCCATGCTATACAGTAACTTCTTCGAGCCTTGAAAATCCTCTTCTAAGTCTCCACCTATTTTCTCCCACACAGAGCGTTTCGCTCCTTTTAACCTCGTTGGTGTGATTTCTCATTTGGACATATTCTTGCCTTGTTTGCTCATTTCTATCCTTAAGCCATCTCCTAAAAGCACGCATCTTATCTGTCACTGCCTCCTTTACCTCCTGGGTCCACCATAAAGGAAGAAAACTCATTCTATTAATCAACCTAATTAATAACATTATTTGATCTGTAGTACCATCTGTGTCTTTTGACTCGGATCATAGACTTGTTAAAGCCAAAATTTTGTTTCCAGTACCACAAAATATAAAAAAGCCTAGGAAAAGTGTGTGCACGGAGAATATACCAGAAAAACGGAGATTAGAACTAGAACTGAGGCGGCTTTCGGACAAAGGGTAGCTACGGAAATAGTGGGAGGAGGTTTGGGTTGAGTTTAGGAGAACGATGGAAGGAATACAGCGAGATGTGATTGGAGAAAGGGCAGTTAGAGGGTCAAAAAAGAAAAAGACGGCATGGTGGACCCAGGAGGTAAAGGAGGCAGTGACAGATAAGATGCGTGCTTTTAGGAGATGGCTTAAGGATAGAAATGAGCAAACAAGGCAAGAATATGTCCAAATGAGAAATCACACCAACGAGGTTAAAAGGAGCGAAACGCTCTGTGTGGGAGAAAATAGGTGGACTTAGAAGAGGATTTTCAAGGCTCGAAGAAGTTACTGTATATCATGGCTAAGAAGTATAAAAATGGAGAAAGCAAGAAAACAACAGTGGCGATTAAAAATGCAGATGGTGAAGTCCTCACTGATAAAAGCGAGGTGGCCGCACGCTGGAACGAATACTTTAGACATCTTTTGAATAACGAGAACCAATATGATGAGGTGAGACGGGAGGAGCGGGTAAATCATGAGGAGAATGAGGGGGATAGAAAGATCACTAGAGAGGAGGTTATTCAAGCACTAAAGAGGATGAAGAATGATAAAACTCCCGGACCAGATGCAAATGTCACAGAAACACTAAAAGCAGCTGGTGATCCTGCTGTGGACTGGCTGCTAATCATTTTCCGGGTGGTGTGGTCGCAGGGAATTGTACCGGCAGAATGGGGCAGAGCAATTATATGTCCTATCTATAAAAAGAAGGGAAGTGAGCAGGAATGTCAAAACTATTGTGGCATATCTTTGATGTGTCATGTGGAGAAAATATGAAAGGATTTTGGAACATAGAATACGAAACATACTGGAACCTGGGTTACTGGAGTATCAATGTGGCTTTCATGCAGGCCGGAGTACTATAGATCAAATTTCAGCCATAAGACAATATCTTGAGAAGAGCCGAGAATTCAATTTGGACCGCTTCATATGTTTCTTGGATCTGAAAAAGCCATTTGATAATGTGCCCAGGGAGAAGCTGTGGGTGGTTCTGAGTGAGTGTGTGCCACCCAGGTTTCTGAGAGCAGTAATGAGCACCTATAGGGTCTCCCAGAGCACGGTGGTGGGATCGAAGGAGTGGTTTGATGTAAGTACAGGAGTTAAACAAGGGAGTGTTCTGTCACCCATTTTATTTATTGCCTACATTAACAGGGTTATGGAACACATAACTGAGGAAATTGAAGAGGAAATAGAAATTTTTGGATATGCTGATGATGTGGCTGTTGGGACTAACACAGCACAATCCCTGGAGAGAATTATGCAGAGGTGGGATGAGAGATTGAGGGAGTATGGACTGAAATTGAATTATGATAAAACTGAATATATGGTGGTAACGAGGGGAGCGAATGAGGATGGAATCTTTGTTGGGGAAAGGGAAATGAAAAAGACAGACACATTTAAATACCTCGGTAGTGTGACAGCAAATGATGCGGGTATGGATGCAGAGGTGAATGAAAGAATTGTTAAATATAGCAGAAATGTTTCCTTCATTTACCCCCTATTGAAAGACCAAAACATCCCCAAAAAGGTAAAGACGCATATATATTCAACAATATTGAAACTAATCTTACTATACGACAGCGAGACTTGGGCCCTAAACACGAGGACGAGGGGAAAACTGAAAGCAGCTGAAATGAGGGTCCTGAGATTGATAGGAGTAAGTAGATTGGATAAAATAAGGAACACTGAAATAAGAAGGCGATTGGGCGTAACTTCAGTTAATGAGAATATTGAGAGGAACCAACTGAGATGGTACGGGCAAGTCCAACAAATGCTGATGGAAAGGACAGCAAGAAGAATGCTGGAATGGGCCCCTCAAAACAGAAGACCAGTTGGAAGACCCAAGATCCGATGGATGGATAACATCAAGAGTAGTGTCGAGAAGTGTGGAATCAGTCTCCAACGGGCGAACTTGATGTGTGGAGATCGTGAGGCATGGAGGGGTCTCGTCCGAGGGCTCCCAACTGACAGACCGCTTTAGGTCTACCGGGCGCCTGGTAAGAAAGGTAAGAAATTTGATCTGAAAGGATCATGGTGACCTCAGCCTTATCAATCATTAACAATCAATCGTAACCTTTATCATTATTATTATAGTGCCAACGAGGCACTAAATATATACACACACACACATATATATATATATATATATGCACAAGTAAAAATAAACTAGAAAATATGAACCATTACTTTCGTACCGACCCTCGTATGTAAAAGTCGAATTTTCAGTGGCATTGGTTTGAATCTCACCGAAGTAAGGTAACTTTATTTCTAATGTAGTTAATCTTGAAACTTACGTTGCTGTTTGTATGTTGTTCCTGATTAACATGAAATTGATATGCATGTAATTACACTAGATTTATGAAAATAAACTGAAATCGTATTTAACTGACATTTCCTTCATTAGATGGCGCCACCCACTGCGATTAAATTATTTTCAAGGAATCAATTCCTCAAAAAGTATTTCATCAAACATCGAAGTTTGATGAAAAACTATCATCACCTGGGGACACTTGTTCGATGAAAGAATTTTCTACATTTTGATGAAAATTCACTATATATGTTAATCTTTCATACCCAAATTAAGTCGAAAAGTAGGCGGAATCAGTTGATGCAAAAATCGTCCTTATACCCTTATAAATAAGGTCTAAAATTGCTTCCAAAGTTAACGATGAAAATTTCACACACTGGGCATTAAAGGGTTAAAAACAGTTTCTATTTTTTTTAACTTCAAATTTTTAACGCCAATTTTTTTTATTATTCTTGTCCTTTTTCTTTAAAGCTTGTTATTATGTACACAAAAAAGATTTGCCTCTTTGCACGATGTATTTTTCAGACTAGTAGTAGGTATGCGTTTCTCAAAATTAACTAATAAAGCATGGTATTTGTATCCCTCAAGGCTCTGTACTATGTTCAGTACTGTTTTTAATGACCATAAATGCTTTTCCCTTAACCTATGAAAATACATTTCCGAAAAAAAGTTCGACTACAATCAAACTTAAAAGAATAAAAAATTACTAGTTGGTAATATTGTTTTTCTTTGAATATTTTATTATTTTTGGTGACCAGTAAAATTTAAAAAATTAAACCAATTTTTACCAATTAGAATATTTTTGTTTTTAAAAATTTATAATTATCACCAGAAAGAATAAAATACCCAAATAAAAACATTAATAATTTTTTATACTTCTCAGAAATTGTTTCTAGGTGAACTTTTTTTCAGAAACTGCTTCTAATATTTTAAGAATTAAAAAATGTATATATATATATATATATATATATATATATATGAAAATTATTTCACGAAAGTAACACGTAAAAAATATTTATGATGAATAAACCACGAAGGAAAGGAAACACAAAATGGTTTTATTCATCATATATATATATATATATATATATATATATATATATATATATATATATATATATATATATATATATGTGTGTGTGTGTGTGTGTGTGTGTGTGTGTGTAGCTTCCAGACTTTTTAAGAAGTCGGAAAAGTAGGAAATTTTCCCCATTTCATACATCAGGCCAATTAGGGTGATCTTATGCCTATGTTAAGTGTACATTAGGTTAGATCAGTGATTCCAAACTTTTAGTCATTACCCCATTTTTAATGGATACCTTTATAATGACCCCCACCCTAACTGTACCCGACGTAAAGCCAATCCCAGTGTTGCCATGTCGTTTATTTATGCACTTTCTGTACTTTAGAAGTACATGCAGAGTACCTACCATATCACCCCAATGAAAAAGCCAAATTACACCAATGGAGTAATTTACCCATAGTTTGGGAAACGCTGGGTTAGATGGGACCTGCGAAGTCTACTCCCACTACATCAAATGGGGCAGTATACACACACCATTCTCTTGGAAGTGGAGCCACCTTTTCATAATAAGGCTTTGCACTTCAACGCTTGCAAACATGGTCCAGGTTGGTTAGTACTTTCCAACGTCACCAACTTTCGGCCAATTAGGGGACATGAGCGATGAGTGTCGCCAAAAGAAATTACATGGCCATGAAACTAATATATATATATATATATATATATATATATATCTATATATATATATATATATATATAATATATATATATATATATATATATATATATATATATATATATATATGAAAAATTATTTCACGAAAGTGACACGTGAAAAGTATTTATGATGAATAAAACCACGAAGGAAAAAAGAAACACAAACGCGCTTGAGCACCCGTTTGTGTTTCTTTTTTCCTTCGTGGTTTTATTCATCATATATATATATATATATATATATATATATATATATATACACACACACAGGGTGTTTCAGGAGGAAAGGTTAATACTTCGGGAGGTGATAGTATCGGTCATTGTGAGAAAAAAGTTAATATGAACATGTGTCTAATTCTGAATGGTTACGGAGATAGAGCTGTTTGAATCTGATGCGCGCGCAGCTCTTCCTCCCCCTTTCCTCCCATATAACCTTGAACCATGTAAGCTGTAATGTAAGCATGTAACATAAGCCAATCGACAGCTGACTATTGTGAGTGACGTTGTTTGGTGTTTGAAGCAGTGTTAAGAATGCCACACACCTTCACACATGCCGAATATGCAGATATGGTGTATGTCTACGGTTTTTGCGATGGAAGTGCAACAGCTGCTGTTACAGAATACCGTCGACGGTTTCCGAACCACAGAATTCCGGATCGAAGGGTGTTTACCAGGGTTTTCAACACACTGCGAGATTGGTACACTTCCCAGCGCTCATGTTTCATCTGAACGTGAAGGTCAACAAGATGTGGATGAAGTGGAAAACATTCTTCAGTTGGTAGAGCGTAGTCCTACTACTAGCTCACGAAGAATTTCTACACGTCTCGGTGTACCACACACAAGAGTATGGCGAACATTACGTGAGGAAGGCTTGCATCCATATCATGTACAGCGTGTACAACACCTTCAACCAGGAGACGCTGCCATGCGACTGGAATTTTGTCATTGGGTAAATGCTAATCGCCGATTGCTTCGATTAATACTGTTCACCGATGAAGCTACTTTCACCCGTGACGGTATCAACACTACTCGTAACTCTCATCGGTGGTCAGACGAAAATCCAAGTACCACTGTGGAAACAAATTTTCAACATCGCTTCTCTGCCAATATGTGGTGCGGTATCATCGATGATCAGCTGATTGGCCCTTTTACTTTAGAGAATCGTCTTACAGGACAAAGTTACCTAGAATTTCTGCAAAATGAACTGCCAGGACTATTGGAGGATGTTCCTTTGGCTACACGCCTGGTATGTACTTTCAGCATGACGGAGCTCCTCCACATTCTACCCGTCTGGTGATGCAATACCTAAATCAAACTTTCCCTGGTCGATGGATCGACCACGGTGATCCCATTCAATGGCCACCAAGGTCTCCAGACCTCTCTCCGTTAGATTATTGTTTGTGGGGGTGGATGAAAAGTCAAGTTTACAAAAGAAAGGTGGATACACGAGACGAATTGCTCGCGCGCATTTTGGATGCTGCTGCCCGCATAAAGGAACGTCAAGATCAACTCAGACGAACAACACGCGATCTTCGCACACGAGTTGCAAAGTGCATTGAGGTTGACGGTGGGATTTTCGAAAACATATTGTAAACTAACAAATTTGTCATTTCTGTATCTGATACCATTCAAAATGCCAATGTTTAAACATTAAATGTTAGAAACAGTAATTGGTTTCTCTTTCTTGATTACCATTAGCAATGCTTTTGTATTTGTAGATTCAAGCAGCTCTATCTCCGTAACCATTCAGAATTAGACACATGTTCATATGAACTTTTTTCTCACAATGACCGATACTATCACTTACCGAAGTATTGACCTTTCCTCCTGAAACACCGTGTGTGTGTGTGTGTATATATATATATATATATATATATATGGGATGAATTTCACATCTGAACACATGAAATGAATGAATGATGCAAACCCAAAAGGAAAAAATTATTCCAAGGCCTTTCGTGTTTATATATATATATATAGGGTTATTCAAAATGATTCACCTGATTTCAAATGAGAATATTTTTTAATGTTACAAATACAGTGATATTTGTGATACATCAACCAAAAGAAAAACTGTCCAAATTTTGTCTCTCACCTCATAAATGCTCTATGTGACTTCCCCTAGTTACACGAGCAACGTCGACACGATAGTCGAATTCCCCCATACTCGCTCCAGCATGTCCGTTGTCACTGACTCTACGGCAGTAACAATGCGAGTTCGGAGCTCATCCAAAGATGTGGGCAACGGTGGCACGTACACAGTATCCTTAACGTACCCCCAAAGGAAGAAGTCGCACGGTGTAAGATCCGGCGACCTAGGGGGCTCGAAAACTGCAACACACAAAACGCCTTCTGCTGTCCGGACGCCATTTTCACACTGACTGTTTGTTGCTAGGCTAGGCCACGGCGTGACTTTGGAGCCCTCTCGCGGTGATCTTGTAAAACTGGGAGATTTCCTCTTTCATGTGGTGTATGCCCAGTTGATGCACGGTTGATAGGTACGGAAGTATTCTCAGTTGAAATCGGATGAATCATTTTGAATAGCCCTGTATATATATATATATATACACACACATATATATATATATATATATATATATATATATATATATATATATATATATATATATATATATATATACAGGGTGTCCATAAAGTCACGCATCATACGAAAATACATTTATTTTGTTTATTTATTTGTTCAAAATGATTCCCACCAATCTCAAAACATGTTTGTAAATGAAAAAGAAGATTTCTTTGAATGTTCCTCAACATATTTGGCCTGATGGAGACATAAATAAATAGACATTGCTTATGTTCCTATGATGCATGACTTTATGGACACACACACACACATACATATATATATATATACACGCACCAGAATAATTTGGCTGAAGCTTGACACATTAAATGCATGACGTCACATGATAAAATTCACACTTCCATAAGTTTTGTGAACGAAGTTAATATTTTAGTTTGTATCGTAAGTATGCCAAGAACTGAGATCACGTGACATTTCACCATTTTGTTTGGGCTGTTTTAAGGGCGGCCAAAGTCAAGGACAGATTGGCAAAGAACTTGGCATTTGATGCACATGTGGGACATATTATAGCGAAGTTCAGTGCAGAGAATCCAAGTGCTGCCACGAAGCGACCTGAGAGGCCTTCATCGGCGACATCAAGGCTGACTGAAGCGTGCCTTGGCTCGCCGTCAGGAATCCGTCGTTAACGTTGCCTCTGCATAGAATGAATACCGAAAGAGAGTAATGTATCCCCCATAACCGTAGCTACATACGAAAGAAGTATGGTTCAACGGAACATTTACTCTCAGACAGAAAATAGAAGAGGCTGAAAAATTTTTGGATCACGAACTTATGGAGGAAGAGCTTTGGGTTTTTGGCGGCACGCGCATGCTGTTCTCAAATGAATATAAAATTTCAGTTACGTTTGGAGGGTGGGCCTGTGTAGGGAGGAAATCAAGCGGAGTCGTCTTCGACTCATAGTAATGTTCACTGATGGACGTTCAAATTCGTCTAAATGCCTGATGAGGCGTTGACTTCCACTGTCCCAACAACTGAGGCATCCTGCCCCATGACCTTTATACTCTTCAGGAAGGAGAGACTGCATGTTATACCTCACATACGTCCACACAATGAAAGAAGCGTCTAGGCATTTTACTCCTTGGGTTCTGCGAACCCTGACACGTACCCCATCTAGGAAATGTAGATACACTTGACCCGAAAGCTAAAGGCACCCATCACATATAACACAACTGAAGGTAACACTAACAAATAAATGGAATAACGTGAATCAAGATGTTCTACAAAACGTTGTCATTTACATGCCACTCCGGATTCGGACTCGTTTTTTTTTTTTCACCTGGAAAGGGCGGAGCGACCCGCATAAATATTTACCCAATTGCTTGCCTATTCCTTTGTTCTATCACTTTGTTCGAAAACATCATTTCATAAATTATTCTAGCAGGAACGTACGTGTGTGTGTGTGTGTGACTAAATGACTAAATAGACGCGTAATTTTGAAATACTGCTGGTTTACATACATTGTAAACGGACTAACTTAGCCGTCAAAGGCTACGATGGTGGCCACATCCGAACACCGTTTTCCCTTAGATAGGCGAGGTTAAGCGACGTTGGGTCTATTCAGTAGTCAGACGAGTGATTATCCTTCGTGTTCAGATAATGTAGCGACCCTTAGATGATTCAGATCTCGCGTATAAAGCCGTAGGTCCCCTCCGTCCCATGACCTTTGCCGTTATGGAGAGGATTAAACAATGCCGAGCATTATATGACCGAATAAAATCAAACAATGAAAGCCCTAAAATGGTAAACCATTAAAACCAATTTTCACGAGTGTCACATTTTTTCCGAATTCAAATACTACGTATATGTAACGATTACATTTGTAGTATTTGATCATCGATTGAAGATAAAGCGAAGAATGGATACACGCCTTCGGAGGCACGAAATGATTACGCAATAATGCTGCATCGATTAACAAAAAGGAAATTGAGTGTATCAAAGATATTGTGCACCATTGTCACCTTAATGACAACCTGAAGAGAGGAACATAATTCGTACTGACCTCCGTATTGAACAGAATATCAAATGAGAACACAGTCATAACAGCTTTTTTCTCCAAGAGAAATTTAAGGGAGCATTAGAATGAACGAAATATAAGAATGAGGAGGAACCAGTGAGAATTAAAAAAAAAAAAAAAATGTGATGTGGGGAAGTGGGGTGGCAAATTGTGTAAACGTGGGTTTACAAGCGAAAGGAAGGAAATTTTTTTTTGAATTTTCTAACACATTACTGTGTAAAGGAAGGACATTTTTTTTCTCTCTCTATACAAATGATTGACGTTAATCTCGCAGTGTAGTCAGTTTCAATTGTACTGAAATTAATCGACAGGATTATGTCAAATCGTGGGTCATCTTCAAAATACGCGAAATTCTTAGGACTGAGGAAATATTTTTTATTGGGGAGAGGGGGGGGAGAGAGAGAACCAAACAGAGAAGAACTCATAATTTTAAGGCCCATTTTCCAATGAGAAGGAAAGCGTGTTATTTCCTCCTAAATTGATTACTGTGAAAGGCTTTCGAGGAAAAAAAAGTGGAAACGATTTGGCTCTGACTCCGAGGAGGAAGAGGGGAGAAGGGGGAGAGAGGAGGGGGCTGCAGAGGATAAAATAAGGAGAGCCGCAGTCGCATGATGGGCGTTGCGTGTGAACAACAGTTTGAGAGATTTATTTCACGAAGAAAATTTTAATGAAAAAAAACCTATACTATATATATATATATATATACAGGGTGGGCCGTAAGTTTCCATACATAGGAAAAATAAACATTTTTTTATGGACAACCATTTTTATTTATATAATATGCTCTACATGGTTGCCATTGTTTTGAAAACACATTTCAATACGTGTTCCCCACTGTTGATGAACACGCATTAGCACAGTTGACGTTATGCTTGTAATGGCGTTGGTGATACGTTCCTTTAGATGATTTATGTCTCGTATCTTTTCCTGATACACCATGGCCTTCAAGTGCCCCCAAAGATAGAAATCAAGGGGGGTGAGATCTGGGGATCTGGGAGGCCACTCCACAGGACCACGCCGACCAATCCAAGCATCCGGAAACTGCTGCTGATCCAAATACCGACGCACGTGAAGACCATAATGAGGTGGAGCTCCATCTTGCTGGAAGTAAACTGGGAAGTTACCTTCCTCGTTTAGCAGGGATGGGAAAATCTCTTCTTGCAACATGTTAAGATACCTTTCGGCATTAAGATTTCCACTGACAAAAATTGGTCCAATAATTCTGTCACCCCATATCCCGGCCCACACCATCACTTTACCGGCACCTTGCATCTTCGTCGGACTCAGCCAGTTAGGGTTAGCATTACTCCAATAACGTATGTTTTGCCGATTAACCTCTCCATTGACGTAAAAATTTGCTTCATCAGTAAACAAGATCTTACGTCAAACGCATATTCTTAGGGTATCTGAAACATAAAAACAAACGTTTAATTTTTCCTATGTATGGAAACTTACGGCCCACCCTGTATATATTTATACTGAACACAGTTTCACTAGCAAGAAAAACAAACATCTACTCTGAGTAGTTTCAAGTTCATTTTAACTCGTCTTGATTTTCAATTCTGAGTTTCCCTGAAGAGAAGTAAAAATAAACTCGAAAGTACTCGGAGTGATGTTTCATTCTTTCCTACGGGTTAACTTTGGTTTTGCTACCGTCCGAATTGTTCACTCTGACGAAGGTCAAGCTTGTCACTCCACCTTAGATCTACAGTTTAACGTGGAATCCGAACCACGCCCCACCAGCAACCCAGCGTCTTAACCACTAGACCACCCAGGGTACCTACCAACCACTTTCTTCATTGTGTGGAAGGATGAACAGCTGGGTATTGCTGAGCGCTGGCTGCCGTCACCGGGTCTCGACCCCGGGGCCGATGGATTCGTAGTCAGCGACGCTAACCACTACACCACCACACACACACATATATATATATCCCTAAATTCCTCCAAAATTTTCGTCGGAGGTCACTGAAAATACATTAGCTCCTATGTGTGACGTTTTATTATTATTATTTTTTTTTTTTGCGTTAAGGCAGGGAAAGGGTCCATTAAAAAGTTTAAAGAATGCCCTTTTTTATCGTATACAGTGATTATTTTTTCGAATTTAATTTGCGTTAGAATTTTAATTAAAAAATCGAAATCAAATTACTACTACTACTACACACTACCTCAGGACTTTACACACCGTTTTATTTTATTTTCGGTTAGGTTAAGTTAGGTTAACCTAACCTAAATTGAACCAAAGAAACATTTAAAACAAATTAGTGCATAAAAAAGTGGCTATTTTCCGTGTAAGAGGAAAGTAATACAAAAGATAACACAAAATAGGAGCGAACGTAACATACATTGAATAAATAAAAAAATATATATATATATATATAATATATATCATCCATCTCTGTTGTTTCTCCTTGGCTCGTGTAAGCAATGGATTTTGTTGTGTGCCAAGTCTACTTTGGCCCATTTTTATGTGCAATTAACGGTGACCTGTTTGTAATTGTGAGAAATTGGCATTGTTTAATGTGACGCAAGACTTGCTCGTTGAATAGACCTCGTTCGACAATGAAGACCCCTTTGCGTTCATTCTCTAACCACAGATGGTCTTCCCGGTTGGGAACGGACGTTTCTCAAGATGTTATGATCATTTAATACCTTTACTATTTGAGTTATCTGCCTATTTCTGACTATCCAATTGGGCGACCACAAATGATGTATGAAGAGAAACAACTGAACGAGGCATCCTTTACGATTTGAAAGCTATTTTGCTTACCAACATGTTATGTTTGTAACCTAATCACACGCAGAACTAGCGCGTAAAACTTCTTCCTTCAACAACAACAATAATAATAATGATAATAATAATAATAAGTCACTTAAGCAAACAAATAGTTTATTTGCAATGGGACTAACAGAAACGCTGTGGAAAATAGGACAACAGGAAAAGGAAGAAACCTTTTTTTTAGCGTGGAAATTAACTTTGATGTCCTTTCCTTTCTGATTTCTCAAACCGAATCGAAGAAAAATTAAGAGGCAGAGGACTTATTTTTTCATGCTCTCCCTTCACATACGCCAATTCGGTCACTTTAAGGTCACAATCATTATAAGAAAGAAAAAGAAACACTCAACTCTTCTTGGAATTTATTTTAATCAACAACGATGATTGTTTGGAAGTGAGAATGTGAAGTGTGGAGCGAATGTGGCGAGGAATAAATAATGAGAAAGGTGAAGACGTCTTCACTTATACTGCAGACATCACACAAATGTTACATCTTCGTTTCATTGTGCGTTATCGGCTTCAAGTCGAAGCTTCCGAAAAAGATTGGCGAAATCTAAAAGATTTACACACACACACACGTGCGTATTACGTATAAAGTCAATGCTGTTATTATTTGTTTTATGAATGGGTAGTTTCACTTATCACTCGCTGAGAAATGTCGCACACGTACTCATAATTTATAAATTGAAATGTTTATTTCATTTTGTTTTCAGTTCAACGCAAATAGTGGAAGAAAAGATTACAAAGAAATAACACCTTTAAAAGAAATAAACTTCTTTTGAAATAAACCTAAAATTAATTTTGCGCGCGACTTTGATGAAGATGCGAATTTTTATAGAAGAAAGAGCCCTTAAAATTTATAATTCTTTTTATACGTTATTAAATTAAAAAGTTTTAATGTAGCTGAAATTTTATGTAAAAAATTTTTTTTTCCTGCAGATTTACTGACTGTGTGTGTGTGTGTGTGTGTGTGTGTGTGTGTGTGTGTTTAATGAAGGTTTCTTCTCGTGTATTACTTTACGCCGTTGGACTATGCTCAAAAAAGATTTAATCCTTTATTATTATTAATTAAAATATATATAAATAAAAGTGAAGAAAAACGGAGCTTCGCCTTTAAAAATGAAGAAAACGAATCTATGAACGGAAACCATATTAATTTTAATTAAAATTTAAAAATAAATTAAGTCACAAATTTCTCTAACATATTTTTTTCCATTTTTCCTCACGTTCGAGAAGCTAATTCACAAAATATATCCATTATCCAAAAACAACTTTCGAACAACCTAACCAACGTAGATGACAAAAATATTTTCGCTTCACAACCCCATTCCGGTAACGCAATTTGACACTTATTGAGAAAAGAATTTTTCCTTTCTCCTCTTCCCGTACGATCGCCAACCAAATTATTGATCAGATGCGGCCAACGAGACCTTTCCGTCGCCAATGCTATTATAAAGCCTTCGCACTGCCGCCTATCCACATATTTAGGTTGGTCACTTCCACCACGCGAAAGGTGGTTAGGGATCCTACTTACGTCATTTGGAGGGGGGCCAAATCACTCGATGAAAAGATGTTCGTAACAGATTCAAAGCCATACTGCAATTCATTCCCTTCAAAACTATATTTATATATATTTACAGGGTATCCCATAAGTTCGGTCACGTAGGAATATTTATTTTAAATTAAATTTACGAAAGTAATACATTCGAACTAAAATAAATACTCAAACTGATGTCTCGTTCTGGGACCTTTTTTTTTTTTTTTGGTTGCGGGTAGAATAACACGTAATGGCTAATATGGAAGCGGGTTACACTCACCAGGAAAAGGCCGCCTAGTTATAACGACATGATTACTTTCCCCTCAATATCATTCCCATTCTCATCCGCGGTTCACAAATGAAAATGATCAAGTGTTAATTTCAAATTTAAGGAAAAAAAAAAAGAAGTTTCTTGATTTGGGAAGGCACAAAAAAGAGTGAGACGCAATTGCGGGTCCGAAGGGTATTTTCTTTGAAAAATCTAAAAATGGCAAGTCCAACATTGGGAATGAGAATGGATCGATTTGAGAATTGCCCCTTTGAAATTATCACTCGCGAATTTCTCGTTCCTGGACAAAGACTGAATTACATGAGAACGGCATCGAGTGGGAAGAGACCAACCAACTATAACAGAATGGCACTCTTTTTTACAGTGAAGTATCGCGCATTCAGTAGCGTTCATAGCTCAGTGGATAACACCGTTAAGTTAAGTGAAGACGCTGAGATCGGGGGTTCGAGTCATGATGATGATGCTGGTAATAATACTAATACGGGAGTTAGAACAATAAGCCGCATTAGTTGGCCAGCGCGGAGTGCCAATTTCTGGCCCTCCCCACTGGCTGAACGCACATTCGCAACGTTTCTTTTCATGGCAGAGCGAACGGAAAATTTCTGCGAGAATTACTGTATTTCATTGAAGGTTTGGTGAAAGCGCATTTCGTTCCGCTTTTGAATTCAAGATGATTGCCATGCATGAGGAAAACGTGTAAAAAGAACGATTAACGCGAAGAGGAAGAGGAGGAAGAAGAAGCAGAAGAAGAAAAGGGGGGGGGACCTTTTATCTATTTTTTAATAAAATTTATCTTTAAATAAAATCGATCAGTAAAAATTGATCGAACTATAAACTTTATTACGGTGAAGAGGTTTAGGCTCAGATAAGAGAGAGATTCAACTCGCAAACTTAAGACGTTGTTACGCAAAAACAATTTTCAAAAAGAGAATTAACTGTTTAAAGTCATCGGGTTTTTGCAGATGATTCAGTGACGTGAGGCAGTGCTTCGTTGAAACTTGCCAAATAACTCTGATTTACGGGGTTCAAACACGACCGTAATTGCATTAGTTCAACAAAACGTGTATTCATACTGAAGAAAAATATTATCTCTGAATTAAGTTCAAAGCGTTTGCATTATAGACCTCCTTTCTTTTCTCATCTGCATCTTAAAACAAATATTTTGAATGGAGAATGCCCAATTCAAACGCCCTGCACGGAAAAGAACAATAAGGAGCGCGTGCGATTATAAACATATGATGGCAATATCGTATACCGTCGAAGATATCTGTAAACACAGAAAATGAAAACATTTATTAGGGAGCCATGAGCTCTCGCTCCAAACTTGCGCTTCCGAATAAAATTCTCATTTTAATGGTGCCTTGGCCTCATTCATTACGAAACAGACACGATAATAATCTGATACGAGTAAACCTCATTTTTTTTTTTGTAACATCTCACACTATGTAAAACGTGAATGTAGGAAAATACACAATAAAATTCCATGAAAACATTTAAAACTTGCGCCGTTATAAAATAAAGAAACTGTACTGTTCCTCTTTTACTCGTCAAAGCCAAAACCATCTATCCTTTTACCCTGCTTCATTTTCGGGGCCTAGTTCCCCAATTCCGCTTGTAGCTCAACTCTCCGTTTTCAAATATTCTGATTGTTCTGCTCGCGACCTCCTCGGGTCAACTCCTTTGGAAGTTGAGCGAAATTGCGCCTTCTACTTTCCGTTCAAGTCAATCGCTGATAATTCCCTTCCCTCTTGTTTCTCCTTCCTGGGTTAGGTCGCTTTTGCTGCTTCGAAGATATTCATTAAACCCCTTGAAGATTAACGCATCTATCTTCGCATTCATTTTGCAAATTATTATTGAAAATGAAAAGGTTTACTGGCAGTCTATAGTCCATATGACAAATATTATTAATACAATGACAGTTCATATACTAAGGATAGAAACATATACAGTTCATTAGAAATAATACAGTAATGTCCAAGTTAAGTGGAGCTACACTCAGACTTTTCGTACCAAGAATCCCATAGCTTAGAAGCCTTAGAGGATAAACGGCAGGACTCATGGATAGCTTGGATAATCGGGCTGGTTGATTTTTTAATTCTTTGCATCAGAGTGCATTGAGCACATCTTGTTACCTCCGGGAAGCTCGGGACTTTGCGGATAGCAAACATTTGCGAAGCTGAGCATCTCGGGAGTAATTTATGTAAGAGTCTAAAAGACCTGTTGTACAGCAAATTTAGGGTTGTGCCAGAACCTTTTTTATAATTCACCCAGAGTTGCTGTCCGTAAATATTACGGCAGAAAGTACGAAAGAGAGTGTCTTTAGCTTCACTTGTACAGAACCGAAAGTTCAGTTCCTTATAGTACTGTAATATTCGCTTTGGCACAAAGACTTCGAGATTGTTTTCTTATATCCGAGTCATCACTCAAGGAGCTGGTAATAGTTTGACCCAAATACTTAATTCTTGTACTTCCTCAATGACTTCACCTTTCATTTTAAACCTAATATCAGCTGGCTGCTTACAGTTTTTAGGATGAAATTGCATAACCTTAGTTTTTGTAACATTAAAAAGAATATCATGTTTCTGCGAATACACTTCGCAGACTTTTAGTAGCCGATCCAGACCTTTAACAGAAGAACTTATTAAGACCATATCATCGGTATAAACTAAGTTATTTATTGGGTAGAGCAAGGAGCCAAAACATTCGGATAGTACATTGCCCCGCCTAACGGTAAAAGATTAGTGGGAATACCAAAATTTCAATAAATTTAATATGTACATGGGAACCTTCCTGTCTTCTATTTTTTTAAATAAAATATTGTGGTTCACTCTATCTATCATATGCCCTACTTATATCTAGGAAACAGCTATAAATAGTTGAATTACTGTCAATGTATTTAGATATTGTTTCTTTAAGTACATAGATACACAGGTCAGTTGAGTGGGACCTTTTAAAACCAAACTGATTAGATGTCCATAGATAATCATTTAATCGGAGTAAGAAGAGTTTTTCTAGTAGTTTCGAGAAGCAGAAAGCGACAGCAATAGGCCTGTAATTATTATTCTCTCTCTCTCCACACACAATTTTTTTTTTAAATTATAAACATTATGATAATCATTTGCTTACAATAACAATGTCAGGCCAAGGTCTTTACTTCTACCCGAAATGTGTGTGTGTGTGTGTGTGTGTGTGTGTGTGTGTGTGCTTTACAAGAAAATAAGGAAATCACAACAGCTTCACAGACACAGACAACTCGCAGAGAGGAGTTGGCACAAAAAAACAAGGCGGCTTTCCTCTCCTTTTCATCCCCTTCCCCGCCCACGGTGGGCAAGTTTGGAAATAGGGGAAAAAAAAAAACACTCAGCAATTTGCAGGGGGAAAATGCCAAGAAAACTTATAAGCCAGTTGGTACTCGAAATAAACACAAACATTATTCACACATTCGAACGTCAATCTACTCGAGGAGATCGTCTAATATATAATTAGATCAAGATTGTTTTTAATAGCATTGACAATCTTGTGCGTGAAAAAGTTACCGCAAATATTTTGTATGTATTGAATTGTTTGGGTTCAAGTTTGTAACCATTATTTCAAGTCGAGTTCGTGTTTAGTGTTTAGTGTTTAGTGTTTAGTGTTTAGTGTAAAAAGCTTAGAATGGTCGACATTGTCGATCCTATTTAGAAGTTTAAAAACCTGGATGAGTTCGCCCCTGAACCGACGCTTTTCTAAGGAATACAAATTATAGATCAATGAAGTTATATACACAGTCTGCCAAAAAAAAGGGTTCACTCTAAAAACATCCATGGAATCAACATTTTTCAAACAATCAGTATGAAACTTATACACGTAAAAGATACATAAAACAGCTATCTGTAAACCAAATTTCAGTTCGAAGCTATTAAAAATAACGATTTATTAAATATTTCTCTAATAATACTACAATTGATGCTCGACGAACTAATCAACAATCCTTTACTGTATTTCCATTTTCACTTTTGTAAATTCTAGTAGACAATTTTTTTTGCAGGGTTATAAAATAAAGTGAATATGCCATTTTCAGAGGAAAATAAGATTATAATTAAGCATTACAGACTAGAAAAGGGATATGGACGAACGAAACTACTCTCCGAATTCCCCAACAAAGGATGGACTCTTGGTGGTTTGGAAAAGCTTCTGAAGAAAATTGACGAGACTGGGGATATCAAAAGAAGAGGGGGAAGTGGGCGACCAAAATCTGTTCGCATACAAGACAATATTGACGACGTCGAAGAATGTACAGTACTGGCCAAATTATTAGGAATTTTTGAAAAATTTCATTTTTTGGTATAAAATGTTAAATAACCAATTTTAAACGTTGAAAAGTTATTTATTTCTACACAAGAATACATGGTCATTATTTAGCAATAGTTTAGTACTTAGTTTGACCCCCCTTAGCTGCCTTAAGGGCTGCGACACGCTTCGGCATGCCATGAATCAATTTTTTGCATAATTCCTTAATACGTGTTGAGTGAAACCAGACTTGAATAAGTCGCTCTATGAGTTGGTGTTTTGTTGTTATCGGCGTTTCATGGATTACGTCCTTTAAAATACACCATAAACTTTCGATTGGGTTCATGTCTGGAGAATTTCCAGCCCATGGGAGCAACCGAACACTATTTTCATGACACCATTTTTTAACCGACTTTGCCGTGTGGCATGGAGCTGAGTCTTGTTGAAAAATCCAACGTCTATTACCATACCATTCCCTTATTTGAGGCAGTAGACGTCTTCTTAGTACTTCTATATACTTGACTTGGTTCATATTCCCTCCAATGCTCAAGCGACTAGTTTCCATGCACAGAAATTGCTCCCCAAACCATGATCTTTTGTGGAAATTTCACCGTTTTCATCAGACACTCAGGCAAAATTCTTCTCCAGGCCTCCTTCTTACACTTTGAACACGATCGTCAAGCACGGCAATCGTTGACTCATCGGAGAACACCACCTGCAATCAAAGAAGCCCTGTGAAAGAGTCAGTGCATAGCGTATGAAGTACAGCTAAAACGAAGTACAGTATGACTTGCTGCTTTACAGATATTTTTTACTGCAGTTTTATCACGTACTGTAAATACACTTCTATGCATACTGTATTTACTGTATTAACATTCTATTTAATGTTAAATATTATTCTTACCTGTTCCCAATCCTCACTAGTCCAGTTAATGTGTTCCTTTGCCCATGCAAAACGTGCCTTCTTCATAGCCTCAGTGAGCCTGGGCTTCTTCCTTGGGCGGTAGGCTTTGAAGCCGGCAGTTAGAAGCCTCCTGTTGACTGTTCTACGACTAATATTGATGCCATCAGCCGCTAGACTACTGGAAATGTTTTTGCAAGTAGCTCTTCTATTTCTAAGAGACAAAATTGCAATCTGTCTATCAGTTCTTGGAGTCGTTACCCTTTTTCTGCCGCATCTTCCAACCCTTTTGGGCCTACAATTTCTCCAAATACCATTTTTTTTCTTAATACGAAGTACTGACTGTGGTGAAACATGGAGTTTGGCAGCGATTTCCTTTTGTTTAAATGTAGAAGAAGTTAATAAAACCTGTATTTTGCCCAATTTTCCGTGGACTCAAGTCATTCTTTCGCCCCATTTTCAAATTCACTTAAAAACTGTAACAAATAATTGCCGAAATTGGGTAAATACACTATTTAAATTAAACGGTAGTTACAATGACACGTAAAAGAAAGAGAAACACACCCGCATCGCACGACAACCAAACGACAACTGACGAACAACACACTTCGTTCGACTAAAGAATTATGCAAAAAATTGATTCATGGCATGCCGAAGCGTGTCGCAGCCATTATGGCAGCTAAGGTGGGTCAAACTAAGTACTAAACTATTGCTAAATAATGACCATGTATTCTTGTGTAGAAAATAACTTTTCAACGTTTAAAATTGGTTTAATTTAACATTTTATACCAAAAATGAAATTTTAAAAAAATTCCTAATAATTTGGCCAGTACTGTATATTAAGTCAGGTAAACCAGCCAGGAACCATATGACACCAGCTCGCATATCAAAAGTGTTACAATTATCAGAAACTAGTGTGAAACGCATACTTAAACACCATCTTCAACTAAAACCTTTCAAAAGAGTGCACGGGCAAAAGATTACTAAAACTGATGAGCAGAAACGAGTTCAAAGACCAAAAACAAATCTTACGGCGAGTAACGTGTGATAAACTTTCAAAGGCTTTTTTCACTGATGAAGAGAGATTTACTGTGGAGCCACCTTGGAACAATCAAAATGACAGAGTTTACTCGCACGTCCAATGTAAGAATGAAATACGTGATAGCAGACTTTTTGCAACCAGAAGTCATTTCTCAGCTAATGTCATGGTGTCAATTGGCATATCAAAGTTAGGAAAAACATCCATTCATTTTATTGAGCCTGGTGTAAAAGTCAATGCCGAGTACTATCGAAATACTCTGCTGCGAAACATGCTTCCCGAAATGCAAAATCTGACCAATGGTGGTTATTATCTTTTTCAGCAAAACGGAGCAACGTCCCATACAGCAATAGCAACTGTGGAATACTTAACAAATAATGTCCCAGAATTACTTGAACCCCAAAATTGGCCACCTAACAGTTCTGACTTGAACCCTGTTGACTATGGAATCTGGGAAAATTTGGCACAGAGTTTACAGGAGCAGGGTGGGAAATGCTGATCACTTGCATCAGCTTCTTGTGGAAAGGTGGGAAAAGATACCACAGGAGCAGATCGATCGAACCATTGATGAATTTCGTCCAAGATTGAAGAAAATTGTTGAAACAGAAGGGAAACACATTGAACAATTTTTTTAATAGGAATTCCAAAAGAGTAAACTGTTAATTTGATTTCTTTTGTAAACTTAGGATTCAAGTTCTGTTTCGAAATTCAAAATCCTCCTTTTATTTTCATGGTTTTTTAATGGAGGCAGTTCCTATATTTTATAAATCTTATGATATATTTTATAACTAAAATGAGAATAAAAATTTTATTATCAAAGTTTTACAGCCTTTGTGGACTCTCAGAATTCAAAACTGGAGCGATGCTCACCAACAAAATTTGTTGAACATAAACAATCCTCATTAAATCATTAATTTTGAATATAATAATCTGAAAATTGGTGTACATATATACTGTTTACATAGTTTTGCTCTGAATGAGTTTCATTATGATTGGTTAATAAATGTTGATTTCATGGCTGTTTTCAGAGTGAACCCTTTTTTTTGGCAGACGGTGTGTATGTGTGTGTGTGTGGTGTGTGTGTGTGTGTGTGTGTGTGTGTGTTGTGTGTATTTTTATTTTTTTTGTGTCCTAGTTACCTTTAACTCTCGTCTATTTTGTCGATCCCTGCTCCCTTTTCGAAATATTTTTTCTTAGCAAAATAGTGGCCTGTTCACAAACCGGGGATTCCCCTAAGGGGATCGACTCTCCTTCATGGTCTGAAAGAAGTTCGTACTTATTTTCTAGTACTTATTTTCTAGTCTAATGCTGGGGGGAATTCTGCAGGGCCTGTTTCGGTCTTACTGAGCGTCTTTGAGGCAGAGGACGAAAACCCCCTTCTATATGCTCTGTAACATGGATGTCCACGTTTGGGCCTTCAGGCTGCCCAGTATACACAGTCCGGAAATCCGTCTCTGCCTGTTCTGTGACAACGGCGTCTTTATTAATACTTTCAGCTTGGGTAAGTTATTGTCGATCTTATTGGATAACAGAATTAGTTCACGTTCTACTAACAATCTTGGGGTCTAAGCCGCTGTAACTGTCGGCCACCAAGATCTCAGTGCATGGGGCCTTGGCAGACCCGGATCTAGGGGGGGGGGCTATGTGGGCTGCAGCCACGGGCCCCGAATTTGAGGGGGCCCCCAAATTTTCTACATTATTTATTTTAATTTTAGGTTTTTACATTTATTATTACATTTACTAATTTCATTTATTATTATTTCAGATTTTTTATTGTGAGGTGAAATGTCTAAGCGATCTTACGAAAGATTCGTTCAGTGTAGAGCTTCGTGCATTCAATATGCTTATGCAGCATCAGCTTGGAGAAGTTTTCCCCAATGTCTTAAATGCATACAGAATGTACTTGTCATTGATGGTGACCAATTGTACCGGCGAACGGAGTTTTTCTAAGTTAAAGCGACTGAAATGTTGCACACGTTCAGCAATGAAGCAAAAGCGATTACAGTCACTGGCAATTCTCTATGTTGAAAATGCTCTGGCCAAAGAAGTCGATTTTCGAAATATTATTAATGAATTTGCACAAAAAAATGCTCGTCGGTTCAATCGGTTGCCAGCTCATAATCAGTAGGTAGGTGTGTATAAAATTATTAATTCAGGAAAATATAATATGTAAAATAAAGTAAAATATTTGTAAAGTAATATGTTTGTTCTGAAAACCTTTAATTTTCCTCGTAAACAAAGCTTATAATCCTTATATAATAAAAATTGTAGCCAAGGGGGGCCCCCCAAAAAAAAAATTAGCCACGGGCCCCCATTCTTCTAGATCCGGGCCTGGGCCTTGGTGGCGGCCAGCTGCCAAAATTCGTACGTCAGACAATTTTATTTTTCAGGCAACTAACCATATACCCTAAGATTTATTTCTCTATTCTTGTTCTCTTTTAATTTGCAGAACAAACAAAGTGAGACTGAGTTCAACTCGTTCACCGAGTTGACTTCAAACGAAGAAGCCCAGTTTTTTACGCTATACTAGTAACAAGTGTGCTTTAAGTAGGGGTGTGCCGGATATCATCTTATTAGCCGGCTGAATAGCAGGATATCACCTTAATATCCGGCTGGATAGCCGGATATTTACTAAATTTTTGAAACGATGGAAAATTAGTATGACAAAAAAACTATTTGGGCACAATGATGGCTCTTTTCATTGATGCATCATTTGTTGAAATTCATTCATATGTTTAGGAGAAATGGTGATTTGAAGATGACATTTAAGAATTTTTTGTCGTATTTTCAAAGATTCGTAGAAAATTTGGGAATTTGAATTGAGATAAAAACGCTCTATTAGTTAGTGCGCAATAATGAGCCCTTTTCATTGATGCCTCAGTTGTTGATATCAGTTCAGTCGTTTAAGGGGAGTAATTATTTGAAGTGAAATCAAGGTGATATCCGGTCGGATATCTTGTTTTTATGATAGGCCGGATATCCAGTATCCGGTACATCCGTAGCTTTAGGCAGGAGGGCCATTTTCAATATTACCACCCATACTGAATACTCGATTTTACTTCAAAATTAATCTATGGACAGTAATTAATGTTTCTAGTACTGTACTAACATAGTTTCACAACCGAGGCACACCAAACACGTGCCGGGCACACGAGCGCACGACAGTTTCAGTATTAATGTGAAAAAATAAATATAAATAGATAATACATATTGTGGATTTTGAAACCTTTTCGAAACACTCAGAATAACACTACTTTTATCGACCGTCCAAAAATAAGTTGTTTCACGGAAATAGAAATTACTTAAATAAATAAATTTTACTGAAATAATTATATAAAAAGAGTAAAATAGAACTAAAATATAAATATTAAAACGCTAAAGTACGTTAGAAACGGTTAGTTAGCACCACTTATGAACTAAAATAGTGAAGTAGGCCTATATTTAGACAAACTACTTTAAAAGAAAAAATAAATTGATAAATAAATACAAATATAATTGTAAACCTGAAGTATGGTCTCTGAGACGAAGTACAATAGGCCCGTCCAGTCGATGTATTTAGACTAGAATTATTACTAAAACTAGTTAAATTAAAGAAAAAAATACGAACACAATTATTTTCACTGAATTAATTAAATAAGGAAATACTTAAATTTAGTAATTATAAACCCACTGCAGTTGTAAACAAAAGGAGTGGCTTTAGATAGGCAGATAGGCCTTTCCAGTATTAATATTTATTCTAAAATTATTACTAGAAGTCTCTCTCTCGAGCAGTGACTAAATTAAAATAAAAATCACAAGTTTCAATTATATGAAGCGTAATGAAAACAAAATGAAGAATCTCCGCTAAATTATAAATACAAAGACTGAAAAAAAATGCAAATTTTGTCTATTAAACACATTAATGCAAATTAAAAATAAAACAGCGATCAATTCTCTCTTTCTTGTTTAATTTTTTTTTTTTTTTATGCAGGAAGGAAGGGCGAAGAGCGAATGTCCAAAACGCTCCTCCCATAGAGGAAGAGGAGACAAAATCAAGCTCCAGGGTTTCCGAGATGCCTGGACACTCTGCGTTTGAAAGATTGGAGGTCACAGACTAGGGGTTAAGATGGATTGAGGAAGATTGTTTCACAGTTGACTGGTTGAGTAGATGAAGATTGAAAATAGTGATTAACCCAAGGTTGCGTTAGGGTTAGAGAGTTCGACAGAAAAGGAATGAGAATGTGTTTAAAGTCATCGGCACAGGAGGCATGCAGTTAGAGAGTTCTGAGGAGCAGTGTCTGTTATAATAGCGATAGTAAAGAACGAGGAAACATTGCGGCGAAGAGAGAGGGATTGAAGGCAGTCAGCAAGAGGCAGGGAACTGGCGAGACGAAAAGCCTTTTATTCCACCCGGTCAAGCAGAGCTGTGTGGGGCAGACAAAACCCCCGTAAAGAGACAGCAACTGAATGGGGGTGAAGAGCCGGAGACAGTACGACACACCTAACCTCTTAGAAGCTGATTTGGAAAGACAGTATATGTGATCTTTCCAGTAAAGATCACGAGAAAAGGAAACGCCAAGAATGTTGAGAGAAGAGGAAGGATTGAGTTGTGTATAATTGAAGTTAAGGGGATAGTCGTGTGAAAAATTGTGACGCGTAGACAGATGAAGGAACAGGTTTTTGAAGCACTGAAAGCCATAAGGTTTTCTCTGCCCCAGTCAGAGATAGTAGAAAGATCAGGTGTGTATAACAGCCGTCCCGCGCGAAACATTGAGTGACTGTTGAGAGGGAAGCTTTGTGAAGTGGGTGGAGAAGTGAAGAGTGGAATCATCGGCACAGGAGTGGATAGGACAGGGACTGCGACTTAAAAGATTATTGATAAATAAAAGGAAGAGTGGGTGACAGAACAAAGGCCTAAGGAACCACTATTAATAGATTTAGGAGAAGAACAGTAGCCATCTACAACCGCAGGTATAGATCGGTCAGAAAGGAAATCAGAGATGAAAGCACAGATAGAAGGATAGAAACAGAAAGAGGGCAGTTTGGAAATTAAGGATTTGTGGCAGACTCTATCAAAACCTTTTAATATGTCTAGCGCAATAGCAAAGATTTCACAGAAATCCGGAAAGGAGGATGACCAAAAGTCAGACAGATATGCGAGAAGATCGCCAGTAGAGCGTCCCTTGTGAAACCATACTGGTGATCTGAAAGAAGATTGTGAAAAGAGAGGTGTTTAAGAAACTTCTTATTAAGGAAGGATTAAAAACTTTGCAACGGCAAGAAATCAAAACAATTGGACGATAGTTGGAGGTTGAGAGCGGTCACCCTCTTTGGGACAGGCTGAATGAAAGCGAACTTCCAGCAGGAAGGAAAGGTTCCAGATGAAAGCAAAGACAAAAGAGTTTGCCTAGGCAGGGTATCAGCTAGAATTGCACCGATACCAATATTTTGGCCGATACCAATACTATAAAAAAGTGCTGATACCGATACTTTTTAATTAATTAATAGTTTTAAAATTGATTATTAATAAAATAATTTTATCAATATATATATTTGAAATTAAATTAAGAAAAAGAAAATATATATATCTTATTATATAAAGTTCTAAACCAATGAATGCATATAATGGTAGTGTATTATCAATAACTTTACACACGAGATTCAAGCAACTGAATGGTTTATTATGATTACGCATGCCGCGTGGTGCCATCTATGAACAACTTTACAAAACTTTCATTTTTACTGAAAACTATTACTGTAATTTGAAATTGTATATTTATATGATACTGTATTACTGTATTGAATATTTGTAATCTTGTATAGGGGCCTATAGTTACATTTTATTTTTGTTTTGTTAGTAAATGTAAACATTGCTAATTTTGATAAAATATATATTAAACAACTAAATAAGATATTACTGTATAATAAAAAAATAATTTAATTTTATATAAAATAAGATAATTTCTTCAAAAAACAGTAATTCAAAGTATCGGTATCGGTTTTCAGAACAGTATCGGCCGATACCGATACTTTGTGAAAAGTGGCCGATATGACCGATACCGATACATCGGTGCAACTCTAGTATCAGCACAAAAGCACAGTTCTTGAGAACAACAGGAGGGAAGCCATGAGGACACGATGCCTTCCTCGAGTTGAGCCCAGATAGGGCAGAACAAACACCTTGAGAGAGATTCTAATTTCAAACATAATTAAGTCGGGGGAAGAGGAGATAAAGGAACAGCACCAAAATGGTCCAAAGTTGAGTTGGAGGCAAAAGTTTGAGCGAAGAGTTCAGTTTTATCAGGAGAAGAGACGGCAACTGAACCGTCGGAGTGAAAAAGAGGAGGGAAAGAAGAAGTAAAGTTGTTGGAAAGGTTCTTGGCTCGGTGCCAGAAAGAGTTAGAAGAATTAGAATCGGACATTTTTGTCTGAAGAAATTTTTGGCGAGTCGAAGAACAGATTTTGCACGATTCCGGGCAGGAATTAAATGAACTTTCTATCCTAATTAATAATAAATAATTACCTTATCGTCAGTACTATACTCGTAAAATTAAACTCTAATAAATAAAATACGATTAAAAATAAAAGTGATTGATCAGTTTAATTGTTTAATGCAATCTTTCGTTTGATGCATACGGCTATTCAAAGAAAAAAACTATATATATATATATATATATATATATATATATATATATGTCCCCATAAGTAATGTAATTTTTTACGATAGATTAAGTTTAAATTAGTCCTACTCGGTTTAAGCATAAATTTTCCGAAGGTTACATCTAAGAGGGGATCTATCGTGTTTCGCTACATACTTTACAGACCTTGACCAGTGTAGACGTGTGTTTTGCTTTATGTGAACCCCTCATAAACATGGCGGTATCAGAAGAGCATATCAGGCATATAATGCTTTACGAGTTAAAAAAAGGGAATAGTGCTACTGATGCAACGCGAAACATTCAGGACGTTTATGGCAACGATATTCTGCATGTGAGGAAATGTCAAAGATGGTTTCAAAAGTTTAGGAATGGTGACTGCTGTTTGACAGATGCAGCACGCTCTGGACGCCCTGCTGAGTTTGATGATGACCTGCTGTTAGCCGCACTTGAAGAAGACTGTTCAACAACTGTCGAAGAATTGGCCCAGAAACTCAATTCATCCCCGTCCACCATCCATCGACATTTGCAACAACTAGGGGAAAGTGCCTAAGTTAGGAAAATGGGTGCTACATGAATTGTCGGTCGACAATCTGAGGGTGCGGGTAAACATTAGCACAACTCTTCATTCCCGTGAACTCCAAGATCCGTTTTTGCACCGTTTAGTGACTGGTGATAAAAGTGGATACTGTACCAGAATGTTAAGCGCCGTCGACAGTGGGTTTGTGCCGGAGAACCAGCGACACCACAGCCAAAACCAAATCTTCACCCTCGGAAGGTGTTGCTTAGTGTTTGGTGGGATAAAAGTGGTGTAATACACTTTGAAACCTTACCACACAACCAAACAATCACCGCTCAAGTCTACTGTCAACAACTGGATCGATTGAACACTGCACTAAAAGAAGAGACCTTCTTTGGTTAATCGGAAAGGAATCGTGTTCCACGACAACAACGCACGTCCTCATACCACTCGGATCACTTCTGCAAAAATTGAGGAGCTTGGGTGGGAAAAACTTCCACATCCTCCAGACCTTGCGCCTTCAGATTATCATCTCTTCAGGAGTATGCAAAACTATCTTGACGAGAAACAGTATACTTCTTTAGATGACCTGCACACCAGTCTTTGTACGTTTTTTGCCTCAAAACCGCCTGAATTTTATAAACATGGCATTGAAAAGCTTGTAGGGCATTGGCAGAGTGTCATTGATTCCGATGGAAAATATATACTAGATTAAAAAGTTTCAGTTGAGTTTTTTTTGTCCAAATTCCGACCTAAACAACGACATTACTTACAGGGTGTTTGAAAACTTTCTGTACAAATTGTAATGGGGGATAGGCAACACCAAGACAAACCCTTTTCGTCTATAAGTGTATGTCCGCTGACGTCACCATTCGGCGCGAGAGGGCGCCGCTGCAATTGGCTAAAAGGTGAAGTGGGTTAGACTCGCGCTTGCCGCGGGCATTCTTAAATCGGACGTAGTACGCGTAACATGGAGCGCTTCACGACTGCTGAGATGGCTGACATGCATATGGTGTATGGGGCTGCCAATGGAAACGGAAGAGCTGCTGTGAGGTTGTACCGACAGCGCTTCCCAAACAGACGTGTGCCCAACCACCAAACGTTTGCGCATTTGCATCGGCGACTGCGAGAAACTGGAACATTCCATGCAAACATGCATGACACTGGTCGGGAGAGAAACGTGCGCACTCCTGACATGGAAGAAGAAATCCTACGGCGATTTGAGGACAATCCAAGCGCAAGCACGCGAGGTGTTGCACGTATCCTCGGTGTGAACCACGACCTGGTCTGGAGTGTGTTGCACGAGCAGCAGTTACATCCGTTTCGTCGTCAGCGAGTCCAGGCATTACAACCTCGGGATTATCCTCTTCGTGTGGAATTCGCACGCTGGTTTCTGCAGCAGACAGCGGTGCAGCCTAATTTTCCGGCTTATGTGCTGTTCTCAGATGAGGCCTGTTTCACACGTGAGGGTGTTTAACATGCACAATTCTCACGTGTGGGCGCACGCAAATCCACATGCTACACGGGTTTGTAATGCCTGGACTCTCTGACGATGAAACGGATGTAACTGCTGCTCGTGCAACACTCTCCACCCAGACCCGGGCGGGTGCCTCATTTTTCATTTGTTCGTTATTTCTCTTCCTCGTGTGCAGAACACTCCTCTATACTTACGTCGTTTCTATACATATATATATATATATATTATATATATATATATATATATATATATATATATATATATATATATATATATATATATAACGACGTAAGTATAGAGGATGTTCTGCACACGAGGAAGAGAAATAACGAACAAATGAAAAATGAGGCACCCGCCCGGGTCTGGAGAGTGTTGCACGAGCAGCAGTTACATCCGTTTCATCGTCAGAGAGTCCAGGCATTACAACCCGTGTAGCATGTGGATTTGCGTGCGCCCACACGTGAGAATTGTGCATGTTAACACCCTCACGTGTGAAACAGGCCTCATCTGAGAACAGCACATAAGCCGGAAAATTAGGCTGCACCGCTGTCTGCTGCAGAAACCAGCGTGCGAATTCCACACGAAGAGGATAATCCCGAGGTTGTAATGCCTGGACTCGCTGACGACGAAACGGATGTAACTGCTGCTCGTGCAACACACTCCAGACCAGGTCGTGGTTCACACCGAGGATACGTGCAACACCTCGCGTGCTTGCGCTTGGATTGTCCTCAAATCGCCGTAGGATTTCTTCTTCCATGTCAGGAGTGCGCACGTTTCTCTCCCGACCAGTGTCATGCATGTTTGCATGGAATGTTCCAGTTTCTCGCAGTCGCCGATGCAAATGCGCAAACGTTTGGTGGTTGGGCACACGTCTGTTTGGGAAGCGCTGTCCGTACAACCTCACAGCAGCTCTTCCGTTTCCATTGGCAGCCCCATACACCATATGCATGTCAGCCATCTCAGCAGTCGTGAAGCGCTCCATGTTACGCGTACTACGTCCGATTTAAGAATGCCCGCGGCAAGCGCGAGTCTAACCCACTTCACCTTTTAGCCAATTGCAGCGGCGCCCTCTCGCGCCGAATGGTGACGTCAGCGGACATACACTTATAGACGAAAAGGGTTTGTCTTGGTGTTGCCTATCCCCATTACAATTTGTACAGAAAGTTTTCAAACACCCTGTAAGTAATGTCGTTGTTTAGGTCGGAATTTGGACAAAAAAAACTCAACTGAAACTTTTTAATCTAGTATATATTTTCCATCGGAATCAATGACACTCTGCCAATGCCCTACAAGCTTTTCAATGCCATGTTTATAAAATTCAGGCGGTTTTGAGGCAAAAACGTACAAAGACTGGTGTGCAGGTCATCTAAAGAAGTATACTGTTTCTCGTCAAGATAGTTTTGCATACTCCTGAAGAGATGATAATCTGAAGGCGCAAGGTCTGGAGGATGTGGAAGTTTTTCCCACCCAAGCTCCTCAATTTTTGCAGAAGTGATCCGAGTGGTATGAGGACGTGCGTTGTTGTCGTGGAACACGATTCCTTTCCGATTAACCAAAGAAGGTCTCTTCTTTTAGTGCAGTGTTCAATCGATCCAGTTGTTGACAGTAGACTTGAGCGGTGATTGTTTTGGTTGGTGTAAGGTTTCAAAGTGTATTACACACTTTTATCCCACCAAACACTAAGCAACACCTTCCGAGGGTGAAGATTTGGTTTTGGCTGTGGTGTCGCTGGTTCTCCGGCACAAACCACTGTCGACGGCGCTTAACATTCTGGTACAGTATCCACTTTTTATCACCAGTCACTAAACGGTGCAAAAACGGATCTTGGAGTTCACGGGAATGAAGAGTTGTGCTAATGTTTACCCGCACCCTCAGATTGTCGACCGACAATTCATGTAGCACCCATTTTCCTAACTTAGGCACTTTCCCCTAGTTGTTGCAAATGTCGATGGATGGTGGACGGGGATGAATTGAGTTTCTGGGCCAATTCTTCGACAGTTGTTGAACAGTCTTCTTCAAGTGCGGCTAACAGCAGGTCATCATCAAACTCAGCAGGGCGTCCAGAGCGTGCTGCATCTGCAAACAGCAGTCACCATTCCTAAACTTTTGAAACCATCTTTGACATTTCCTCACATGCAGAATATCGTTGCCATAAACGTCCTGAATGTTTCGCGTTACATCAGTAGCACTATTCCCTTTTTTTAACTCGTAAAGCATTATATGCCTGATATGCTCTTCTGATACCGCCATGTTTATGAGGGGTTCACATAAAGCAAAACACACGTCTACACTGGTCAAGGTCTGTAAAGTATGTAGCGAAACACGATAGATCCCCTCTTAGATGTAACCTTCGGAAAATTTATGCTTAAACCGAGTAGGACTAATTTAAACTTAATCTATCGTAAAAAATTACATTACTTATGGGATGACATATATATATATATATATATATATATATATATATATATACAGTTTTTTTCTTTGAATAGCCGTATGCATCAAACGAAAGATTGCATTAAACAATTAAACTGATCACTCACTTTTATTTTTAATCGTATTTTATTTATTAGAGTTTAATTTTACGAGTATAGTACTGACGATAAGGTAATTATTTATTATTAATTAGGATAGAAAGTTCATTTAATTCCTGCCCGGAATCGTGCAAAATCTGTTCTTCGACTCGCCAAAAATTTCTTCAGACAAAAATGTCCGATTCTAATTCTTCTAACTCTTTCTGGCACCGAGCCAAGAACTTTTCCAACAACTTTACTTCTTCTTCCCTCCTCTTTTTCACTCCGACGGTTCAGTTGCCGTCTCTTCTCCTGATAAAACTGAACTCTTCGCTCAAACTTTTGCCTCCAACTCAACTTTGGACCATTTTGGTGCTGTTCCTTTATCTCCTCTTCCCCCGACTTAATTATGTTTGAAATTAGAATCTCTCTCAAGGTGTTTGTTCTGCCCTATCTGGGCTCAACTCGAGGAAGGCATAGTGTCCTCATGGCTTCCCTCCTGTTGTTCTCAAGAACTGTGCTTTTGTGCTGATACTAGAGTTGCACCGATGTATCGGTATCGGTCATATCGGCCACTTTTCACAAAGTATCGGTATCGGCCGATACTGTTCTGAAAACCGATACCGATACTTTGAATTACTGTTTTTTGAAGAAATTATCTTATTTTATATAAAATTAAATTATTTTTTTATTATAGTATATCTTATTTAGTTGTTTAATATATATTTTATCAAAATTAGCAATGTTTACATTTACTAACAAAACAAAAAATCAAAATGTAACTATAGGCCCCTATACAAGATTACAAATATTCAATACAGTAATACAGTATCATATAAATATACAATTTCAAATTACAGTAATAGTTTTCAGTAAAAATGAAAGTTTTGTAAAGTTGTTCATAGATGGCACCACGCGGCATGCGTAATCATAATAAACCATTCAGTTGCTTGAATCTCGTGTGTAAAGTTATTGATAATACACTACCATTATATGCATTCATTGGTTTAGAACTTTATATAATAAGATATATATATTTTCTTTTTCTTAATTTAATTTCAATATATATATTGATAAAATTATTTTATTAATAATCAATTTTAAAACTATTAATTAATTAAAAGTATCGGTATCAGCACTTTTTTATAGTATCGGTATCGGCCAAAATATTGGTATCGGTGCAATTCTAGCTGATACCCTGCCTAGGCAAACTCTTTTGTCTTTGCTTTCATCTGGAACCTTTCCTTCCTGCTGGAAGTTCGCTTTCATTCAGCCTGTCCCAAAGAGGGTGACCGCTCTCAACCTCCAACTATCGTCCAATTGCTTTGATTTCTTGCCGTTGCAAAGTTTTTAATCCTTCCTTAATAAGAAGTTTCTTAAACACCTCTCTTTTCACAATCTTCTTTCAGATCACCAGTATGGTTTCACAAGGGACGCTCTACTGGCGATCTTCTCGCATATCTGTCTGACTTTTGGTCATCCTCCTTTCCGGATTTCTGTGAAATCTTTGCTATTGCGCTAGACATATTAAAAGGTTTTGATAGAGTCTGCCACAATCCTTAATTTCCAAACTGCCCTCTTTCTGTTTCTATCCTTCTATCTGTGCTTTCATCTCTGATTTCCTTTCTGACCGATCTATACCTGCGGTTGTAGATGGCTACTGTTCTTCTCCTAAATCTATTAATAGTGGTTCCTTAGGCCTTTGTTCTGTCACCCACTCTTCCTTTTATTTATCAATAATCTTTTAAGTCGCAGTCCCTGTCCTATCCACTCCTGTGCCGATGATTCCACTCTTCACTTCTCCACCCACTTCACAAAGCTTCCCTCTCAACAGTCACTCAATGTTTCGCGCGGGACGGCTGTTATACACACCTGATCTTTCTACTATCTCTGACTGGGGCAGAGAAAACCTTATGGCTTTCAGTGCTTCAAAAACCTGTTCCTTCATCTGTCTACGCGTCACAATTTTTCACACGACTATCCCCTTAACTTCAATTATACACAACTCAATCCTTCCTCTTCTCTCAACATTCTTGGCGTTTCCTTTTCTCGTGATCTTTACTGGAAAGATCACATATACTGTCTTTCCAAATCAGCTTCTAAGAGGTTAGGTGTGTCGTACTGTCTCCGGCTCTTCACCCCTATTCAGTTGCTGTCTCTTTACGGGGGTTTTGTCTGCCCCACACAGCTCTGCTTGACCGGGGGAATAAAAGGCTTTTCGTCTCGCCAGTTCCCTGCCTCTTGCTGACTGCCTTCAATCCCTCTCTCTTCGCCGCAATGTTTCCTCGTTCTTTACTATCGCTATTATAACAGACACTGCTCCTCAGAACTCTCTAACTGCATGCCTCCTGTGCCGATGACTTTAAACACATTCTCATTCCTTTTCTGTCGAACTCTCTAACCCTAACGCAACCTTGGGTTAATCACTATTTTCAATCTTTCATCTACTCAACCAGTCAACTGTGAAACAATCTTCCTCAATCCATCTTAACCCCTAGTCTGTGACCTCCAATCTTTCAAACGTAGAGTGTCCAGGCATCTCGGAAACCCTGGAGCTTGATTTTGTCTCCTCTTCCTCTATGGGAGGAGCGTTTTTGGACATTCGCTCTTCGCCCTTCCTTCCTGCATAAAAAAAAAAATTAAACAAGAAAGAGAGAATTGATCGCTGTTTATTTTTAATTTGCATTAATGTGTTTAATAGACAAAATTTGCATTTTTTTTTTCAGTCTTTGTATTTAGCGGAAGATTCTTCATTTTGTTTTCATTACGCTTCATATAATTGAAACTTGTGATTTTTATTTTAATTTAGTCACTGCTCGAGAGAGAGACTTTTAGTAATAATTTTAGAATAAATATTAATACTGGAAAGGCCTATCTGCCTATCTAAAGCCACTCCTTTTGTTTACAACTGCAGTGGGTTTATAATTACTAAATTTAAGTATTTCCTTATTTAATTAATTCAGTGAAAATAATTGTGTTCGTATTTTTTTCTTAATTTAACTAGTTTTAGTAATAATTCTAGTCTAAATACATCGACTGGACGGGCCTATTGTACTTCGTCTCAGAGACATACTTCAGGTTTACAATTATATTTGTATTTATTTATCAATTTATTTTTTCTTTAAAGTAGTTTGTCTAAATATAGGCCTACTTCACTATTTTAGTTCATAAGTGGTGCTAACTAACCGTTTCTAACGTACTTTAGCGTTTTAATATTATATTTTAGTTCTATTTTACTCTTTTTATATAATTATTTCAGTAAAATTTATTTATTAAGTAATTTCTATTTCCGTGAAACAACTTATTTTTGGACGGTCGATAAAAGTAGTGTTTTCTGAGTGTTTCGAAAAGGTTTCAAATCCACCATATTTATTATCTATTTATATTTATTTTCATTAATACTGAAACTGTCGTGGCGCTCGTGTGCCCGGCACGTGTTTGGTGTGCCTCGGTTGTGAAACTATGTTAGTACGTACTAGAAACATTAATTACTGTCCATAGATTAATTTTGAAGTAAAATCGAGTATTCAGTATGGTGGTAATATTAAAATGGCCCTCCTGCCTAAAGCTACGGATGTACCGGATACTGGATATCCGGCCTATCATAAAAACAAGATATCCGACCGGATATCACCTTGATTTCACTTCAAATAATTACTCCCCTTAAACGACTGAACTGATATCAACACTGAGGCATCAATGAAAAGGGCTCATTATTGCGCACTAACTAATAGAGCGTTTTTTCTCTCATTCAAATTCCCAAATTTTCTACGAATCTTTGAAAATACGACAAAAAATTCTTAAATGTCATCTTCAAATCACCATTTCTCCTAAACATATGAATGAATTTCAACAAATGATGCATCAATGAAAAGAGCCATCATTGTGCCCAAATAGTTTTTTTGTCATACTAATTTTCCATCGTTTCAAAAATTTAGTAATATCCGGCTATCCAGCCGGATATTAAGGTGATATCCTGCTATTCAGCCGGCTAATAAGATGATATCCGCACACCCCTACTTAAAGCACACTTGTTACTAGTATAGCGTAAAAAACTGGGCTTCTTCGTTTGAAGTCAACTCGGTGAACGAGTTGAACTCAGTCTCACTTTGTTTTGTTCTGCAAATTAAAAGAGAACAAGAATATAGAAATAAATCTTAGGGTATATGGTTAGTTGCCTGAAAAAATAAAATTGTCTGACGTACGAATTTTGGCAGCTGGCCGCCACCAAGGCCCAGGCCCGGATCTAGAAGAATGGGGCCCGTGGCTAATTTTTTTTTTGGGGGGCCCCCTGGCTACAATTTTTTATTAATAAGGATTATAAGCTTTGTTACGAGGAAAATTAAAGGTTTTCAGAACAAACATATTACTTACAAATATTTTACTTTTTTACATATTATATTTTCCTGAATTAATAATTTTATCACACCTACCTACTGATTATGAGCTGGCAACCGATTGAACCGACGAGCATTTTTTTGTGCAAATTCATTAATAATATTTCGAAAATCGACTTCTTTGGCCAGAGCATTTTCAACATAGAGAATTGCCAGTGACTGTAATCGCTTTTGCTTCATTGCTGAACGTGTGCAACATTCAGTCGCTTTAACTTAGAAAAACTCCGTTCGCCGTACAATTGGTCACCATCAATGACAAGTACATTCTGTATGCATTTAAGACATTGGGGAAAACTTCTCCAAGCTGATGCTGCATAAGCATATTGAATGCACGAAGCTCTACACTGAACGAATCTTTCGTAAGATCGCTTAGACATTTCACCTCACAATAAAAAATCTGAAATAATAATAAATGAAATTAGTAAATGTAATAATAAATGTAAAAACTAAAATTAAAATAAATAATGTAGAAAATTTGGGGCCCCCCTCAAATTCGGGGCCCGTGGCTGCAGCCCCATAGCCCCCCCCCTAGATCCGGGTCTGCCAAGCCCCATGCACTGAGATCTTGGTGGCCGACAGTTACAGCGGCTTAGACCCCCAAGATTGTTAGTAGAACGTGAACTAATTCTGTTATCCAATAAGATCGACAATAACTTACCCAAGCTGAAAGTATTAATAAAGACGCCGTTGTCACAGAACAGGCAGAGACGGATTTCCGGACTGTGTATACTGGCAGCCTGAAGGCCCAAACGTGGACATCCATGTTACAGAGCATATAGAAGGGGGTTTTCGTCCTCTGCCTCAAAGACGCTCAGTAGACCGAAACAGGCCCTGCAGAATTCCCCCCAGCATTAGACTAGAAAATAAGTACTAGAAAATAAGTACGAACTTCTTTCAGACCATGAAGGAGAGTCGATCCCCTTAAGGGAATCCCCGGTTTGTGAACAGGCCACTATTTTGCTAAGAAAAAAATATTTCGAAAAGGGAGCAGGGATCGACAAAATACGAGAGTTAAAGGTAACTAGGACACAAAAAAATAAAAATACACCGACACACACACACACACACACACACACCACACACACACACACACACACACATACACACCGTCTGCCAAAAAAAAGGGTTCACTCTGAAAACGCCATGAAATCAACATTTATTAACCAATCATATGAAACTCATTCAGAGCAAAACTATGTAAACAGTATATATGTACACCATTTTCAGATTATTATATTCAAAATTAATGATTTAATGAGGATTGTTTATGTTCAACAAATTTTGTTGGTGAGCATCGCTCCAGTTTTGAATTCTGAGAGTCCCAAAGGCTGTAAAACTTGATAATAAAATTTTTATTCTCATTTTAGTTATAAAATATATCATAAGATTTATAAAATATGGAACTGCCTCCATTAAAAAACCATGAAAATAAAAGGAGATTTTGAATTTCGAACAGAACTTGAATCCTAAGTTTACAAAAGAAATCAAATTAACAGTTTACTCTTTTGGAATTCCTATTAAAAAAATTGTTCAATGTGTTTCCCTTCTGTTTCAACAATTTTCTTCAATCTTGGACGAAATTCATCAATGGGTTTCGATCGATCTGCTCCTGTGGTATCTTTTCCCACCTTTCCACAAGAAGCTGATGCAAGTGATCAGCATTTCCCACCCTGCTCCTGTAAACTCTGTGCCAATTTTTCCCAGATTCCATAGTCAACAGGGTTCAAGTCAAACTGTTAGGTGGCCAATTTTGGGGTTCAAGTAATTCTGGGACTTATTTGTTAGTATTCCACAGTTGCTATTGCTGTATGGGACGTTGCTCCTTTTTGCTGAAAAAGATAATAACCACCATTGGTCAGATTTTGCATTTCGGGAAGCATGTTTCGCAGCAGAGTATTTCGATAGTACTCGGCATTGACTTTTACACCAGGCTCAATAAAATGAATGGATGTTTTTCCTACTTTGATATCCAATTGACACCATGACATTAGCTGAGAAAATGACTTCTGTTGCAAAAAGTCTGCTATCACGTATTTCATTCTACCTTGGACGTGCCGAGTAAACTCTGTCATTTTGATTGGTTCCAAGGTGGCTCCACAGTAAATCTCTCTTCATCAGTGAAAAAGCTTTGAAAGTTTATCACACGTTACTCGCCGTAAGATTGTTTTTGGTCTTTGAACTCGTTTCTGCTCATCAGTTTTAGTAATCTTTTGCCCGTGCACTCTTTTGAAAGGTTTTAGTTGAAGATGGTGTTTTAAGTATGCGTTTCACCACTAGTTTCTGATAATTGTAACACTTTTGATATGCGAGCTGGTGTCATATGGTTCCTGGCTGGTTTACCTGACTTATATACAGTACTGGGCCAAATTATTAGGAATTTTTTTAAATTTCATTTTTTGGTATAAATGTTAAATTAAACCAATTTTAAACGTTGAAAGTTTTTATTTCTACACAAGAATACATGGTCATTATTTTAGCAATAGTTTAGTACTTAGTTTGACCCCCTTAGCTGCCATAATGGCTGCGACACGCTTCGGCATGCCATGATCAATTTTTTGCATAATTCTTTAGTCGAACGAAGTGTTTTGTTTCGTCAGTTGTCGTTTGGTTGTCGTGCGATGCGGGTGTGTTTTCTCTTTCTTTTACGTGTCTTGTAACTACCGTTTAATTTAAATAGTGTATTTACCCAATTTCGGCAATTATTTGTTACAGTTTTTAAGTGAATTTGAAAATGGGGCGAAAGAATGACTTGAGTCCCCACGGAAAATTGGGCAAATACAGGTTTTATTAACTTCTTCTACATTTAAACAAAAGGAAATCGCTGCCAAACTCCATGTTTCACCACAGTCAGTACTTCGTATTAAGAAAAAAATGGTATTTGGAGAATTGTAGGCCCCAAAAGGTTGGAAGATGCGGCAGAAAAAGGGTAACGACTCCAAGAACTGATAGACAGATTGCAATTTTGTCTCTTAGAAATAGAAGAGCTACTTGCAAAAACATTTCCAGTAGTCTAGCGGCTGATGGCATCAAATTAGTCGTAGAACAGTCAACAGGAGGCTTCTAACTGCCGGCTTCAAAGCCTACCGCCCCAAGGAAGAAGCCCAGGCTCACTGAGCTATGAAGAAGGCACGTTTTGCATGGGCAAAGGAACACATTAACTGGACTAGTGAGGATTGGGAACAGGTAAGAATAATATTTAACAAAAATAGAATGTTAATACAGTAAATACAGTATGCATAGAAGTGTATTTACAGTACGTGATAAAACTGCAGTAAAAATATCTGTAAAGCAGCAAGTCATACTGTACTTCGTTTGCTGTACTTCATACGCTATGCACTGACTCTTTCACAGGGCTTTCTTTGATTGCAGGTGGTGTTCTCCGATGAGTCAACGATTGCCGTGCTTGACGATCGTGTTTCAAGTGTAAAAGGAGGCCTGGAGAAGAATTTTTTGCCTAGTGTCTGATGAAAACGGTGAAATTTCCACAAAGATCATGGTTTGGGGAGCAATTTCTGTGCATGGAACTAGTCGCTTGAGCATTGTTGAGGGGAATATGAACCAAGTCAAGTATATAGAAGTACTAAGAAGACGTCTACTGCCTCAAATAAGGGAATGGTATGGTAATAGACGTTGGATTTTTCAACAAGACTCAGCTCCATGCCACACGGCAAAGTCGGTTAAAAATGGTGTCATGAAAAGTGTTCGGTTGCTCCCATGGGCTGGAAATTCTCCAGACATGAACCCAATCGAAAGTTTATGGTGTATTTTAAAGGACGTAATCCATGAAACGCCGATAACAACAAAACACCAACTCATAGAGCGACTTATTCAAGTCTGGTTTCACTCAACACGTATTAAGGAATTATGCAAAAATTGATTCAATGGCATGCCGAAGCGTGTCGCAGCCCTTAAGGCAGCTAAGGGGGGTCAAACTAAGTACTAAACTATTGCTAAATAATGACCATGTATTCTTGTGTAGAAATAAATAACTTTTCAACGTTTAAAATTGGTTTAATTTACATTTTATACCAAAAAATGAATTTTTCAAAATTCCTAATAATTTGGCCATACTGTACATTCTTCGACGTCGTCAATATTGTCTTGTATGCGAACAGATTTTGGTCGCCCACTTCCCCTCTTCTTTTGATATCCCCAGTCTCGTCATTTTCTTCAGAAGCTTTCCAAACCACCAAGAGTCCATCCTTTGTTGGGGAATTCGGAGAGTAGTTTTCGTTCGTCCATATCCCTTTTCTAGTCTGTAATGCTTAATTATAATCTTATTTTCCTCTGAAAATGGCATATTCACTTTATTTTATAACCCTGCAAAAAAAATTGTCTACTAGAATTTACAAAAGTGAAAATGGAAATACAGTAAAAGGATTGTTGATTAGTTCGTCGAGCATCAATTGTAGTATTATTAGAGAAATTTAATAAATCGTTATTTTTAATAGCTTCGAACTGAAATTTGGTTTACAGATAGCTGTTTTATTGTACTTTTTACGTGTATAAGTTTCATACTGATTGTTTGAAAAATGTTGATTCCATGGATGTTTTAGTGAACCCTTTTTTTTTGGCAGACTGTGTATATAACTTCATTGATCTATAATTTGTATTCTTAGAAAAGCGTCGGTTCAGGGGCGAACTCATCCAGGTTTTTAAACTTCTAAATAGATCGACAATGTCGACCATTCTAAGCTTTTTACACTAAACTAACACTAAACACTAAACACTAACACGAACTCGACTTTGAAATAATGGTTACAAACTTGACCCAAACAATTCAATACATACAAATATTTGCGGTAATTTTTCACGCACAGATTGTCAATGCTATTAAAAACAATCTTGATCTAATTATATATTAGACATCTCCTCGAGTAGATTGACGTTCGAATGTGTGAATAATGTTTGTGTTTATTTCGAGTACCAACTGGCTTATAGTTTTCTTGGCATTTTCCCCCTGCAAATTGCTGAGTGTTTTTTTTTTTCCCCTATTTCCAAACTTGCCCACCGTGGGCGGGAAGGGGATGAAAAGGAGAGAAGCCGCCTTTGTTTTTTTGTGCCAACTCCTCTCTGCGGTTGTCTGTGTCTGTGAAGCTGTTGTGATTTCCTTATTTTCTTGTAAAGCACACAGACACACACACACACACACACACACACACACTTTCGGGTAGAAGTAAAGACTTGGCCTGACATTGTTTATTGTAAGCAAATGATTATCATAATGTTTATAATTTAAAAAAAAAATTGTGTGTGGAGAGAGAGAGAATAATAATTACAGGCCTATTGCTGTCGCTTTCTGCTTCTCGAAAACTACTAGAAAACTCTTCTTACTCCGATTAAATGATTATCTATGGACATCTTCAGTTTGGTTTTAAAAGGTCCCACTCACTGACTGTGTATCTATGTACTTAAAGAAACAATATCTAAATACATTGACAGTAATTCAACTATTTATAGCTGTTTCCTAGATATAAGTAGGGCTATATGATAGATAGAGTGAACCACAATATTTATTTAAAAAAATAGAAGACAGAAGGTTCCCATGTACATCTTAAATTTATTGAATTTTGGTATTCCCCACTAATCTTTACCGTTAGGCGGGGCAATGTACTATCCGAATGTTTTGGCTCCTTGCTCTACCCAATAATAACTTAGTTTATACCGATGATATGGTCTTAATAGTTCTTCTGTTAAAGGTCTGGATCGGCCTAAAAGTCTGCGAATGTATTCGCAGAAACATGATATTCTTTTTAATGTACAAAACTAAGGTTATGCAATTTCATCCTAAAAACTGTAAGCACCAGCTGATATTAGGTTTAAAATGAAGGTGAAGTCATTGAGGAAGTACAAGATTAAGTATTTGGGTCAACTATTACCAGCTCCTTGAGTGATGACTCGATATAAGAAAACAATCTCGAAGTCTTTTGTGCCAAAGCGAATATACAGTACTATAAGGAACTGAACTTTCGGTTCTGTACAAGTGAAGCTAAAGACACTCTCTTTCGTACTTTCTGCGTAATATTTACGGACAGCAACTCTGGGTGAATTATAAAAAGGTTCTGGCACAACCCAAATTTGCTGTACAACAGGTCTTTTAGACTCTTACATAATTACTCCCGAGATGCTCAGCTTCGCAAATGTTTGCTATCCGCAAAGTCCCGAGCTTCCCGGGGTAACAAGATGTGCTCAATGCACTCTGATGCAAGAATTAAAAAATCAACCAGCCCGATTATCCAAGCTATCCATGATCCTGCCGTTTATCCTCTAAGGCTTCTAGCTATGGGATTCTTGGTACGAAACGTCTGAGTGTAGCTCCACTTAACTTGGACATTAC
>JAJOZX010015016.1:0-85182 GCA_023014485.1 Bathynomus jamesi | reverse complement strand
AAATGTTCTTCACAGATGATATGTAAATGTTCCTATCATTTTTTAAAATGGTTGAAAGCCGCAGCAAAATATACTTCTCTCTCATTTCTCTGAGCTTAAGGAAATACACCGAGATTCTGGCAAAAACATACAGCATCTGGAAATCAGTACATCTGATTCATAGGCTAGACATCGCTGTGATTTATACTGGGAACTTTCGAAAACTACTAATGCGCTAAAGACCTCATATTCCTTTTGATGCTAATTACTAAACTACATTAAACTCTATATGAAAGGTTTCTAATCATCACAGTATTCATCATATTACATTTGGACAACATGAAGCCATTCGGGCCTATCGACGTTAGCCAAGTCAAGTAAATGGTCTATACTCTAACTGTATATTATGACAGAATTCTGCGTAACATTAATTTCACTTCAACTAATGATATACATACTAATCAAACCCCAGCTAAAATGTACCATATTTACGCAATTTACACCCGATTCGTGAAAGCATCTAACTTTTTTCTACAAAATATCCAAGGCGATACTACAGTAACAACCCGCTATACGACGTCCAGATAACCGACATGTCCAGTTATCCAATTTTTCAATATAAGCCCAGATCGGTTCATTTCCGGCTATCTGACCATTTTAGTTTATGAGTCGGTCACCAGGTGGGCTGTATCCGCTGTCTGCGCATGCTCAGATCGCTTCTTCTCGGATGGTTAGCGTCCGTTACACTCGCTGCTCGTTGATCGGTTGTATTCTCCCTCGCGAGTGATGTTTACGCGATAATAAAACTGCAATCCTGTCAGATAAATAGCCACACACTCGTTTAAAAACAGTCCATCCAGGTATCCAACCATCTCCAGGTCTCACTGAGGTCGGATAACAGGTTGTTTACTGTATTTATCACAGCATATGGCAAGTCATTCCAAAAATCATCTACTATATGACTAAAAAGTATTTTCGGAGATGCTATTTACGAGTCTGTTTTCAAATTTTCTTATTATGTCCTTAAGTTCTTCTGTCATGCTCTAATAAAGTTATTTACAATTAAATTATCTAAACGTGAAAATATATTGAACATCTGCATCATATCTCCCCTTAAACGTTTCCCAAACTAAACATGCCCAATTCCTATAATTTTTCATCGTATTCCAACCTTCTTAAGCTAAGGATGAGTTTGGTTACCCTACACTAAACACATTCAAGCATATCTATATTCTGCCCATGGTGAGGTGACCGAGCTAGAATGTAGTATTTCAAGCGAGGTCTAACGTAAAAATTATACAATCTACGGATGACTTCCTTACTTTTGTTAACTAAACATTTCTCTTAATACCTAAAATTCATCTGCCTCATTCCTAGCCTTTAAGCACCGCTTAGAAAACCTCAAATCATTCCAGAAATCCAGGATAATTTTCTTTAAATTCAACAATGCATTATTTGCTATGTTCACTGAATGTGATATGGTGCTGCCACGCAAAGCAATAAACAACTTTTGAGCCTTTCTCTATCAAATGGTAAACCCTGTCTTAGTAGCACATCCGTACTTTCATAAAATTTTCTACTAAGGTCGAATTAACTGAAACACACTGCAAGTAATTAAAAGCAGTGATGTAACACATATTTAAAAAGACAAACTACAAATACGTGACAAAAGACAAACATGGAAGTGATACTAACATAGAATACCTGAATCTTGGTCCAAATCTTCTCTCTCCGAATGAACGGCCAAATCTTGCGTTTTTCCTTCCTTGTTTGCCGAAGAACTTTCAGAAACCATTTTATCTTCATCCTTTCTTCTCTCACTCTCTTCTCTCTTAGCCCTGTTGTTGCTCTTTCCTCTTCTTTTTTATCACTTCCTCGCCATCTTCATTTGTTATGACCACCGAGAATTCTCCTAACCGCGATTCGAGCGCTTGTTCCAACACGGAAACATCAGGACTCAAAGCTCCCGAACGAGAACCCGCGTGTGTTTCTTCATCGGGGTTACTGGGACCCGTGACTTCAATGATGATTTCGGGGGGAGGAGGGGGAGCCTTGTCCCCGCTGGTTTCGAATTTTTCCCCGTCTTTGGGAGTGTTACGTGACGAGTCGTTTTTCTTTTTCTCAAAATCGTCACTAACGTCGTTGTCTACGTCATCAACCTCCTCTTGTACGGAGGGAATTGTCGTCGAGGGACGTCGAGACGTCTTGGTCGATTCGCTGGACAACAACGAATGGCTTTCTCGAACGACGCCCCTAAACTAATGAAACAAAGTCTTTCTCTTTTGATTTGGACGACTTTATCATACTCGTTCTTGCCAAAGTCTAGCATTCTTTCACATTCACTTAACCTCAAACCAACTAAATATAGAGCTTTGGAGTCTACCTAAATAACTTTTCATTATGTTAATACAAATATTTTGTTTATCTAATTTAAGACTTTCATCTGTTTACATTCCATCGGAAAGGAAACCTCTAAATCATATGGTATACAACGTACACAGTGAAGGAAACTTTTTGGGGGCTAGCCTAGCGTGGACCTTAGGGTTCCTCTTAGCCTAGTATAACTTCTGTAACTTCTCAATGAGTTGGCATCCCATTGAGGACTCGCGTGACTTTACTTCCCATAAATAAGTAAGGGAGTTGGGGTTTGGTCCCAACTTTATAACTCTTCCACAAACGGTGTGCAGTGCTTTCATACCATTTCTGGCTCCAATCAAGGATGATTCACCAGCAAGCTTTGCAGGAGAGCCTGCGTACGCAAGCCTACTTGAGGCTCACTCAATATTCAAATTCCTCATCACTGAACTTCAATTAATTCTAATGGAAAATTTTTTTCAATTTCGATAAAATTTTGGCTTTAAAATCATCTTTACATAAAAATGCGAAAGCCTGACTGAATATTTAAACCACCTAATAATGATGAATTCAGTACATTCTGATGAAGATGTACAGTGTTGAAGAAAATTCTATCCAAATCATATTAATTTTCTATTTGAAGACTAATTTTCACCCAGTACTAAACTCGTTCAAATACTATGGTTTTATGAAAAATGAATGACTAAAAGTAGAAATTTGCACGCATGCGCACGCACGCGCGCGCACACAAAAGTAACATCAGAAATTTTCTTTAAATGTAAAAATTAAAATGGCACATTCTAAAATTTACTCTTGACCACTAATGTTGGGGTGGGGGTGGGGGGTGGGGGGGGGGAGGTGAAGAAGCACAGTACTTATGGATTGTATAATCTTTCCGAAAATGTAAAAAACTGAAATCGTGAATGAAATATTCAAGACATCACTTCGGAAAAATTTACGAAGATGACAACCAAAAATACAAAGTTACAGATAGTTCACCCGAATCTTCGGTTGCCTCACAAAATTCAAAAGAACATATATGAACGAATGAATATACAATATTTAAGCACCATTTTGGTTCATATACAAATGTTCAAAGAAATATATTTCAACGAGCGAATAAAAAGAAATAAACTGCTTCTCCAAAATGAGGTTCAACTGAACTCGAAATAAAAGTAATATGAAAGTAGGGGAAAAATGTTACCCGAATACTGCCAGTAATTGGCCAATGAAAACGGGCACAAGATGCCAAATGTCAACATTATTAGCCAAATTTTAAAGGACTACAAAGGTAGTGTCGAAGCAATCCCTAGAAAAAAAAAAAATTTTACGAACTCTCTCATATAACAGGAATCTCTCACAAATTAACTGTTGGTGTTAATACGTACGTACATTGTACAAAGTTATCCGTAATAAAACTATACTTGGGTCATTCAAAGGGCAGTTACACCACATTAAATTCATCTTATAATATAAGATTTCCCAGTGACTTTATACACAAACCACGAGAAAACTGCGGGACTACAGAAATCCATACCCATAAATATCAGACAGGCACCATCGTTAATTTCATTTGGCAAATCACTCAAGCAATCCCTTATTGATCCCTAATCATGTATCATATCCCAGATGCGTACATATTATTTAAAACTAACAATTTATATACATATACCACTGAAAATTGACTGACATTAAATGAATGACTGCAGTCATTTTTATATAAAAATTATACACCATAGCGTAGATGTAAAATTGGCAGTCCTAGATCAGTTGCATATATAAATTAAAATTATATATAAATAAATTACCATTATATTTTGTCACATTATATATATATATATATATATATAGGGCGTCCCAAAAAAATGTATACACACTTTAACAGCTGATAGCTCAATTGATGTTTCTTTCTTTCCAAGTTAAACCCATTAGAATTAATAATGGCAGTCAGACTAAGCTTTGAACAAAGGAAATTCATTCTAAAATGCTACTGGAAGTGTGAAAACGCAGTTGAAGTGCAAAGACAGTTTAGGAGGGAGTTTCAAACAGATCCACCAACGCGACTTACCATCACTCGAATTAGAGATAAGTTTGAAGCCGATGGAACTGTTCAGAATGTCCACAAGAAGCGTTCCGGAAGACCACGGACATCGACAAGCCCCACAAAGCAAGAAAGAGTACTGGAAACGTATCACCAAAGTCCAAGAAAATCTGTGCGGCAAGCGAGTCGTGAGGTAGGAATTTCAGAATCGTCTGTCCAACGCATTTTGAAGCGTTGTCAATGGAAAAGTTACATTCCAAGATTAGTCCATGCTATTAATGAAGATGATGATCCGGACCGAAGAGTGGAGTATTGCGAGTGGTACTTGGCACGATGTGGATGTGGATTGGACGAAGGGGTTTCGTAGAATACCCTCCGCGTTCACCAGACCTCACACCACTAGACTTTTTTTTATGGGGATACTTAAAAGACAAAGTCTACGCTATAAAACCTGCAACAGTCGCTGAATTGAGAGCAGCCATTGAACGAGAATGCACACAAATACCAAACGAAATGTTTCGTGATGTTTGCGATTCCATTGCTTCGCGTTATCAGCAGTGCCTGGACCAGAACGGACGTCAGTTTGATAACAGGCGTTGACAAAACAATTAAATAATGTCTGTAGATTCTATTACATTTTGAAAATGAAATGTATTTTAATAAACACTGCCTTTATAAGTATTTAAAGTGTGTATACATTTTTTGGGACGCCCTGTATATATACACAGTGTATATATCACTAAAGAAAACAGAACTGAATCAAATACCAAAGTGACATTGTTAGACCCAATGCGCCACAATTTTTTTTGCGCGTCATTTTGCTTTGTCTACTTCTTTTAATTTTCTTCGGCCTACATACAAAACCGAAAATAATGTCAATATATTCTATGCATCTAAAGGCGTGATATATTCTTAAATGTATTTACTATTGTGTATCTTATGTAATGTATTATTCTCTGAATACTGTTTGTCGCTCGAAACTATTTATTCAGACCAAAACTTGAACTACGACGAAATTTCTCTACTTTTTTATTCTAAAAAGTTTATTCCAATATGAAGTGTCGTACCTCTAGCCGCATCAACAATCCATTAACTAATTCCACGGAACAATACATCCGAGTACATTTATAAAGAATAAAGAATTGCCAATCCAAACGTATTAATGACACTCATTACTTTTAATGGGATACTCGATCTCCAGCATCAAAAATTTTCTCTAGAACATCCGTGAAAATGCGATAACTTTTTGTCGTCTCTATTGAATTTTATGAGTTCCTTAACGCATAATAAAAGCCATACTAAAAACTTGTTATTTTCTTACCTGCATATCCTGTGGTTTGTAATGAGAGGTTGGCATTGAGATGTCTCTCCGACCTGAAAACAAAAATAATACACTGGAACTAATACCTTCTCTCACGTACTAAGCTACCTGATTAACCTAAGACCTAATGACACCTTCAATGAGCACCCTACGTTAGCAATTACGACATAATTTAGCACTGCATGTAGAGTTCCCATCGGCCAATTATATGTTGAAATTAAAAAATGGAGAATTAACAACAAAGGAGGGTTACGGCGTAACACCGCTTCCTGTTGATCGATCAGCGAAGTTAAGCGACATTGGGTTGGATGGGAGATCGTCCTCCGCTTCCAGATTCTGTATTGACCCGTGGTTCGGATCCCACGTAAAGCTGTAAGTCCCCTTCGTCATATGACCTTAGCTGTTGCGAAGATTAAACAACCCCATCATTGCATTATTAACAACAAAGAAGAGAGAGAAAGATGCGAATCATGAATTTCCTTTTTGACCATAATGTCTCGTCACTCGCTTCTAAATATTATGCAGCAACCGACCAGAAGAAAGAACAAAAAATAAACCAGTTAAAACTAATGAATAAAGTTACCGGGAGGTAGAGGTTTATAGCGTAAAAATCCATCTTTCGTCCCATTGAGAAAATACTGGACGGATTCTTTGAACTTGCTGACACGAGGATCACTGACAGAACCAAATATTTGGGCTCCGATTGTGAGAAGATTATTCACATCACAATTGTGTGTGATGAATTTCACCACTGCTTTAATGATATCTTCCTGAGTATTCTACATGAAACAATAAAATATAATAAGACAGAAGAAGAATAAGACAGAAGAAGCATAATAAAGTCAAAGCTTATTAGACATCATAATACAATATACTGAATGGGGGTCGTTTCTGTAACAAAAGAGAAAACGACTTGTACAAAGCCTTCCTACCTGATTTTTATATCATATCCAGGAATGAGTGTGGCGTAAAATTCCCGTAAATCATCTTCACCTAATAAATAATTGCCTAAGAGGGTTGCGAGAAAGCAGAAATAGTTACGTGGAAGATTTAGACCCTTAGCAACTTCATCCAAGATGAATTCCTTAGTTTCAAGAGAACCCTAAACAAAAGTAAAAAAATACTAACAAAATCCACTCAGAGAGTAAAAATAAGTCATTAAGGTCTTATCTTTAAGGCAGAAACGAATTGATAGCTGCCTTTAAACCCCAAACACTTTGTTACAGACTGTGTTTGCTTACCAATCTTAAAAAAAGTTTCACCACTTAGCATAAGCGCTGGCAAAACTATTACATTTTGCTTCATACCTTTCTTCTGGTTAACGAACAAATTATACCTCTAATTTTAAGCAATTTTTAAAGGACCCTCTTTTTCATACAACTAGGGAAGAACTTGAGTTTAAGTAACCCCTCAATTACGTGATCATATCGAAGACCTAGTGATACGACTGTACAAATATAAGTACGAGTACATACCTATAAAATATGATAAAATTAAACATAAAATTATCAATTCTTTGATAAACTATTAACAGCTAATAAAACGCTATCAGTAAAACAGATGAATTTAACAGCTATGATGGCATCACAGATTTCTCAGCAGATGGATTAATGAACAGTGAAATTAAAATGAACAATGTAGAGCAAAGACCTATGAATTTCGAGTTACGCCGACAGAGGCAGTTTTCAAACTCTAAAACCATCTACTAACGAAATTGAATAACCCAAAATGCCTGATACAAATAAGAAAAACACAATCAAAAACATCCTTTTGGATAATAGACTATCATGGAGTAAATCCACAACATTAACCTTGTACGTAAGTTTTAACTGATGAGAAGAAAAATATCTTGGAGGATCAAATATAATGTACTCAGCATCTTCAGCCATAAGCCCATGGTAGTTGTTTTCTCTGCAAAATGCAATGACTTCTTGGTGGTGATCGTCCATTGTACAAATCTTAAGAGAAAGAATCCATGATTGGTGACAAAAAAGAATTGAAATATTCGATTCTTAAGTATTATCGCATACTAATAAATGTAAATAAAAATCAAACTGAAAATAATGTCACAGGTTTTATATTACTGTCCAAATGATACGAAGGCACAGAACATTTGTAACCTCTTAGGTGAAGGTTGAATAATCAACAGCAGTTTAACAGCTTAAATAAGCTTGTGATCTGATCTGGTATATGCAGTAGGCACTATTTACCTAATACAGTAAGAACAAGAACTATGTTGGAACCAAATCAATGCCCCTGCCTATATTTGTAACCTTCACCTTTGATGCAAGGCCCTGGTTGTTGCCCACGACACATCAACTTGTGATGATCCATACCTTTATGAAGGTTCATCAATTTATGTTAAGTAGTTCAAAAGTTATGGTGCAAACTTCAATTTGACCTTTGATGCAGGGAGCCGATTCTCGTTTATGATGCATCGTCTCGCGATCATCATGTGTATAAAGTTTCACAAATTCATATTAAGTAGTTCAAAAGTTATGGCATGGATCTCCAATTGACCTTCGACCTAATTTTTGTTCATGAGAGATCGTCTTGCAATGACCCAGCGTATGAAGTCTCGTCAATTTACGCGGAGTGGTTCAAAAGTTATGGCGCGGACGCGAAAGTGTGATGGACAGATGGACAGACGGACAGGTGCAATCCAGTATGACCCCTCCAAATTTACTTGGCAAGGGCATAATTAATAGGGGAATACTCATGTTTACTAACTACAACCACTCCTTCATAATGGATACAGCTTTGTTAACCTTTAATTTATTTGTAAAAATCATTATTATTATTACAAACTAATAAAAAAACAAAAAATATAAATAAAGTGAATTACCACTTGAATTCCTAAATGCCTGAGAGCCATTCTTAAACAGGTTCTGAGACCTGTAGGTGCCACCCACCAAACCTTTGGAGGTGGAGTTCCTTTGACAGACACATGCCTCAAAACCTAAATGATGAAAACAAAAGGAGTCATTAGTTCAGTACTTATATATTTATATATATATATATATATATATATATATATATATATATATATATATATATATATATATATATATTATATATTATATTATATATATATATATATATATATATATATATATATCCCCGCAAGGGGGTTCTAAGCTCGTGCTTTGTGCTCGTTTGTACGTGCTTGTTCCTGGAGGTTTCACGTGCACCCTCCCAGCCCTAGCACCCAAGGATGATGAGGCTTGACCCTGCAGTCCTTGTCATCCTTGGTCTTTTTCCACTTCGACTGTCTCCTCCACCCTTTCTTTTTCCTGTCTTTCCTCTCACTTTTTCTTTGTTTTTCCACCAAGATATGCCCTTTTAAATAGAGGCAAATCGGTTCTTCCCGAACTTTAAAAAAAAATTTATATATATATATATATATATATATATATATATATATATATATATATATATATATATATATATATATATATATATATATATATATATACAGGGTGGTGCAAAAGTCGCGCATCATGGGAATTTTCAGTGTTGACTATTTTTTTTCTTTTAGGTAGGGGATGGCTGCGAAATTAACAATAGACAAGAGGGTGAGCTTGGTTTTAATGTATGGAATACCAGGTACAACAAATCAATAAATTGGTACAGAATTTAAATTCTGTACCGATTCATTGATTTGTTGTACCTGGTATTCCATGCATTAAAACCAAGCTCACCCACTCATCTATTGTTAATTTCACAGCCATTCCCTACCTAAAAGAAAAAAATAATATAATCAACACTGAAAATTTCTATGATATGTGACTTTTGTGCCACCATATATATATATATATGATGAATAAAACCACGAAGGAAAGGAAACACAGAGTGGTGCTCAAGCACTTTCATCTAATGACATCCTCAGGAAGCGCACCACTCTGTTTCCTTTCCTTCATGGTTTTATTCATCATAAATATTTTTCACGTGTTACTTTCGTGAAATAATTTTCATATATATATATATATATATATATATATATATATTTTATATATATATATATATATATATATATATATATATACACTGGTCCACAAAAGTATTTACGAATTGAGAAATATTATCCACATATTAATGGTAGCTTTATTTTTTGCAATTTAGTAAAATTTATTTTATGTTAATATATTTTTTATGGTAATTTATGTTATGCAGAACACAAATAAATTAGTATAAGACAGTAATTATTAGATTAAATACAATATTTTGCCAGTTTAAAAGTCATTGTAATTAATTCCCATAGAGTTTCTTCAATATTTTGATAATTTGGCATCGCTAAATTAAAAGTCCTTTAATTTTGAAATCAGTGGCATAGACTATGCGCAGTTTAGTGTGCTGTCAGCCTCGATAGGGGAAGGTTCATTTTAACACTGTTCAATGAAATTTTTACTTATATACCTATTTCCAATTTGAGAGGATGGTTAAGACACGCGAGTTATCTAGCCAAGACTTAGAATTGACTGCTCTTGTTAAAATGAGTAACTATTCCAATACAAGTATTGCAAAAATGCTGAAGATAAGTGAAGAAGGTACAGTCACATACCATAAGAAACATTTTAAACCAAGGAAGTACCTGTAAGTTTGTCTGAACTGGAAGAAAGAGGGTTTTGTCAGAGCATGGTGTAAGGCATCTAAAATTTCTGGCTTTGGAGAATAGATTTATAACAGCAAATGACTTGAGTAAAGAATTATTGAAAGTGGAAGAAACAAAAGTTAGTGCTGATACAGTAAGAAAAAGGTTAACATAATAAAATATTTGCTAGAGTGAGTAAGAAAAACCTTTATTGTCAAAGAACAATGTGAAAGCACGATTAGAATTTGCTATTCAACACAAAGATTGGGATGCTGAGAACCAGTCGAAAATTGTATGTAGTGATGAAAGTAGATTCAAAATATTTGGTAGTGATAAAAGGAGGAAAATTGTTAATGGACAAATTGGTGAAGGATATAAGAATGAATCCCTTATTCCAACGGTGAAAAAAGGAGGTGGGGGAATCAATGTGTGGGGCTGCTTCTCATCAAAGGGAGTTGGAAAATTACACCAGATCACTGGGAATGAAAATGGACACATGGATCAATATGTATTCAAACATCTATTCACTAATATTGCAAACCCAGCTGCTAAGGAACTTCATGGAGATTATGCAAACTTCGTATTTCAACAGGATAATGATCCTAAGCATAGTGCTAAATCACTAAAACAGCTCTACAGTAAGCTTGAAGAAGTGTTTAAAATGCTAGGATGGCCATCTCAGAGTCCAGATTTAAATCTTGTTGAATATCTTTGGGATGAGCTCACAAGAAAAGTAAGAACAAGAGAAGATAAGGCAAAAATAAAGAAGATTTATTAAGAGTTCTTCAAGAAGAGTGGTATAAAATCAATCCTGAATCATGCACGAAGTTGATTGACTCAATGCCTCAGCATCTTGAGCTAGTCCGAAAGAACAAGTGGCCATACAGGATACTAATTTTCATAAGTTTTTATAAATAAATTTTTACAAATAAGTATGGTATTTTTCTTTTATTAGCCTGTTTTATTGTCAAATATATCACATATTATTATATTACAATTAAATATCTTATTATGTATACATTGTTATTCCAAATATATCAGGTCATCCCATAAGTAATGTCATTTTTTAGATCGGAATTTGAAGGACAAAAAAAAACTCAACTGAAACTTTTTAATCTAGTATATATTTTCCATCGGAATCAATGACACTCTGCCAATGTCCTACAAGCTTTTCAATGCCATGTTTATAAAATTCAGGTGGTTTTGAGGCAAAAAACGTATAAAGACTGGTGTGCAAGTCATCTAAAGAAGTATACTGTTTCTTGTCAAGATAGTTTTGCAGACTCCTGAAGAGATGATAATTAATCTGAAGGTGCAAGGTCTGGAGAATATGGAGGATGTGGAAGTTTTTCCCACCCAAGCTCCTCAATTTTTGCAGAAGTGATCCGAGTGGTATGAGGACATGCATTGTCGTGGTGGAACACGATTCCTTTCCAATTAACCAAAGAAGATCTCTCTTCTTTTAGTGCAGTGTTCAATCAGTCCAGTTGTTGACAGTAGACTTGAGCAGTGATTGTTTGGTTGTGTGGTAAGGTTTCAAAGTGTGTTACACCACCTTTATCCCACCAAACACTAAGCAACACCTTCTGAGGGTGAAGATTTGGTTTTGGCTGTGGTGTCGCTGGTTCTCCAGCACAAACCCACTGTTGACGGCGCTTAACATTCTGGTACAGTATCCACTTTTCATCACCAGTCACTAAATGGTGCAAAAATGGATCTTGGAGTTCATGGGAATGAAGAGCTGTGCTAATGTTTACCAGCACCCTCAGATTGTCAGCCGACAATTCATGTGGCACCCACTTCCCTAACTTAGGCACTTTCCCGAGTTGTTGCAAATGTTGATGGATGGTGGACGGGGATGAATTGAGTTTCTGGGCCAATTCTTCCACAGTTGTTGAACATTCTTCTTCAAGTGCGGCTAACAGCAGGTCATCATCAAACTCAGCAGGGCATCCGGAGCATGCTGCATCTGTCAAACAGCAGTCACCATTCCTAAACTTTTGAAACCATCTTTGACATTTCCTCACATGCAGAATATTATTGCCATAAACATCCTGAATGTTTTGCGTTGCTTCAGTAGCACTATTCCCTTTTTTGAACTCATAAAGCATTATATGCCTGATATGCTCTTCTGATACTGCCATGTTTATGAGGGGTTCACATAAAGCAAAACACACATCTTCACTGGTCAAGGTCTGTAAAGTATGTAGCGAAACATGATAGATCTCCTCTTAGATATAACCTTTGAAAATTTATGCTTAAACTGAGTAGGACTAGTTTAAACTTAATCTATCATAAAAAACGACATTACTTATGGGATGACCTGATATTACAACTAATGATTCGTAAATATTTTTGCGGCCCAGTATATATATATATATATATATATATATATATATATATATATATATAGTAAATACTTGATAAGTCAGACTATATAGGGCTCTAGCCAGTCTGACTCATCGTGAATTACCTTAATTACCCCCCCCCCCCCTATTTACCCCTAAAGAGGCATAAATACTCTCTAACCTTTTAAGTTTGATTAGTGAGAGTCTAATACAATGTTCAAAATAAACAAAATAAACATTAAAAACCAATAAAACTTTGAAAACAATAAAACTTTGTTTCACTTACTGTTGCTGGAATTATTTTGAGCGTGAAACACAAAAAATTTTATTGTTTACCTTTTCATACAATACAGTGTTAAAAAAACACTTCACTTAGTATTAGAACAAAATAATAATGGCACTTGACATAGGAAATAAAACACTTCTCTCAGTAAAATAAACAAAAGAATAATAGAACTTGACAGAGGACGAGCCTGACTCATCCCAAATTCCAACTCATCGAGTATTTACTATATATATATATATATATATATATATATATATATATATATATATAATTTTGTTTTTATTGGGGTTGTTTAACCTCCTTCACAACATCTAAGGTTGTATGATGGAGGGGACATAATCTGGGCGCGGAGGATGGTCTCCCATCCAACTACTACCCAGACCCAATGTCGCTTAACTTTGCTGATCTCCGGGAAGTGTGTTATGACCAGCCACGATGTAGCCTATATACTGTATATAATTATATATATATAAAATACAGGGTGGCCATAAAGTTTGAAAACATAGGATATATTAAGATAATTCATTTTCTCCATTGTACATTATCTTAATAAATCCATAATACAATCTTATGTTTCTAAAAGACACAGGCAATACCATCCTCAAAATGGCTTAAACCCGTGAAGCAGAAGTTATAAAAATAATTCTTCTCAAAAGGTTTCAGAAATCACAAATAAGTAATGGGTCCAGCATCTAAATTTATCACAGTATATGCCCATAGGCCCCATAGTATTCACAGAATTAAAACAAACATCAAAGATCAAGGGAGTGTGGCTTGTTGGTAATAAATCTGCCTACAGAAATCTTGATTATTTTTGTACAGTACTATTTTCATTCTTTAAATGTGAGTGTGCATGCAATACTTTGAATTTTCAACACTTATTTTTATTTCAATATAGTAACAACCCTTTGGTTCCATTCAATATGAATATACTTTCATAATGTCTCTTAACCCTCCTGCTACGGGGGAAGGGTTAAATGTACATTAATGTACACTTCCTGTATTTGAAGGGTTAAAGAAGATGCATTCCCAAAATATGTGAACCAATTTGTGATACAAGGAGTGATCTAAAGAATGAAGGGAAAAAAGCTAGAAACTAACAATTAACTTGAACCTAAAAAATTACATTAACATTTGAAGCGTAACAGCCTACCACAGTTTAACCCTTTCACTCACTGGGTAGACAATTGTGTAGCTGAAAAATAAACCATACTGATTCTTATATAACCACACACACAAAGGCAAATTTCTTTTTTTACCCTATGTCATAATTCGTGAGTGGAAGGGTTAAATTAGGGAGGCCCTATATAATCCATGTTAAAATTGTATCTCAAGTAGATCTTTCATAAACTGAAAAACATGAATACAGAAACGTAAAACATAAAGAGAGTTTAAATCATACATCAGGCAATCATGTTACGTAATATAAGGTAATGTTTTTTAAGAGAAATAAAAAGGTAACAGCCAGGAAGCTCATTCTGCCATGGGTGAGTGTTCTCCAGGGTCACCTTAGCCTGAGCAATGACAGGGTAAGTGGCCAACTAAACCCAACCCAGGAACTAGCAGGCAGGAGTGAACCAGAGCCACTAAGCTACTGGGTGACTAAAAATAAAAAATTATGCCAAATTATTTGAATCCTAATATTCAACAGTGTTTTCATTATTGAAAACAGTATTGTTTTTAATCAAAACTGAAAACAAATTTGAATGAATAAGTAAAGTTATCAGAGTTTGAAAGAAGTGATATTAAAATAAAAGGAAAATTATTTAAGCTTTAACAATTTGGAAAGACTTTGATTGTTTCACTCAATATAGGAATGAGTTAAGGAAAATTATTAAACCTGCTAAATATAAATGATACAATGATCAGTTCATTCAACATAAATTTGATGTAAAATAATTTGAAAAACCATGAGATTCATAATATAATAATAATAATAATAATAATAATAATAATAATACTACAGAGAAGTTTAAAAGGAGATATTATAACTTTACTATCACCAATGACCTTTCAATTGCAAACACTAAATAACGACTCCTTATCCATTGGAAATACACTATGATAAAAATTATAAGGTAATAAAATAAATTGACTTTTTTTTTTTGCAGGAAGGAGGGACGAAGGGCAAATGTCCGCATAGTCCTGAGAAGAGAGCCAAAATCAAGGTCCAGGGTTTTTGAGATGCCTAGACACACTGCATTTGAAAGATAGAAGGTCATAGACAGGAGGAAAGATGGAGTGAGGAAGATTGTTCCAGAGTTGACCGGTTGAATAGATGAAAGACTGAAAATACTGATTAACCCTCGCTTTCGAGAGTTGGACAGAATAGGAATGAGAAAGTGTAGAAAGTCTAGTACTACGTGCTCTCCTTAACCCTAAAAGTGAAGGTTAACCCTAAAAGTGAAGGTTAACCCTAAAAGTGAAGGTTAACCCTAAAAGTGAAGGTTAACCCTAAAAGTGAAGGTTACAGCCTTACGGGACAGACAAAAACTTGGCGGCCACTTCACGCTAAAACATATTTTTTAGAAGCAATGGAAGGTCCATAAAAACTAACTGAGGAACAAGTTGATCAAATTTTCACTGCATGGCGTGGAATGCATGATGGAAGACTTTTGCTATAGATGTTGTACACTGTGTTTTGAAGCAATATACATACAGACAAACATGATGCATTTTTATTATATTTCATATTGAATATTGGAAAAAGCTCATTTAAATGATTACATAATAATTATAGAATTAGGCAAATGGCTAAAGTTTATTAAAAAATGCGTGTAACATTCTTGGTCACCATTAATATGGAGAGTTTTTAATCTTTTTCAGTTTTTTCATTTCTAACTCATTTTACCACTAGTGTTTGAAAACCTGTATTTGGCTAAAATTTCAGGGGGTGAAGGCTCATGTTCAGGTGGTGAAGCTTCACCACCTGGCCCTATGAAAAAAAAAAACCCTGTATTGGTAACCTTTCAAATACACACATTCGTAACTTAACCCTACAAACAATTCCAGTATTAAAGGGTTAAAGGAGGAGGCATGCATTTAGAGAGTTCGGAAGAGCAATGTCCATTATGATAGTGATAGTAGAGAGAGAGTGAGGCAACATTGCAGTGAAGAGAGAGAGAGAAATTGAAGACAATCAGTAAGAGGGGAGGAATTGATGAGATGAAAAGCCTTTGATTCCACCCAGTCAAGTACCATACAGCTGTGTGGGTTGAACCACCCCACACGTGAGAAGCATACTCCATACAGGGGTGAACAAGACCCTTGTACAGAGACAGCAACTGAGTAGGGGTGAGGAAACCATGGAGGCAGTACAGCACACCTAACCTCTTAGAAGGTGTTTCAGAAAGAGTATACGTGATCTTTCCAGGACATCTGGACAGGACAGCACAGGAATAGGACAGGAAGTGTGAATTAAAAGATCATTAATAAATAAAAGGAAAAGAGTGAGTGACAGGAAAGAACCCTCAGGAACACCACTGTTAATAGATTTAGGAGAAGAACAGTGGCCATCTATAACTGCAGCTAGCATTTATGCCTACAAGTCCCCACAATTAATCCTCTCTTGTTTCAACAAAGTATTTGTGGAAATGTCAAAAGTATTAAAATTAAAAGTGCTGCTTAGTATAATATTCCTAAAACTGTATTAAAAGTTACTAAAAGTAAATTATCAATAGTTTTAAATAAAATTCACAGCAATCTACGCATTAACACTTTTTTTAGAAGGGCAGTGATCTTCAGCTGATAATAGCTAGGCCTACCTAAATGCAATTTAGGTTCATTATCTGTGTTTAGCAAAATATCTGAAATAGTGACACTGAACACCTTACTTCCATAGCACTATGGACGTTCCTGGAAGAATCCACAACAATGATGATCCTAATCTGAACCCTTTCATGCCTGAATTATGACATTTTCACTCGAAATTTTTTTTTCCAGTTCAAGCCAAAATAACCTCTAATATTTAGATCATGAGGCTCAAAATCAATTGTCAAGTTCATGTTGCCATAAGGCAATGGTCTGTGTTAAAGGGTTAATAAAAACTTTGCTGGAATGATATTACTGCCCCCCCACTTGTAATTGTGACCTTGACCTTTGATGCAAGGATCTGTCTGCTGATCATGACACATCATTTTGTGATGTTTCATGTGTATGAAGTTTCATCAATTTACAGTCAGCAGTTCAAAAGTTATGGTGTAGACCTTCATTTGACTTCTACTTGATACCTTGATTTTTGATGCAAGGACCCGATTCTCTGTCATGAGGCATCATTATGCTTAACACAATAGCAACCAACCTAACCCTAACTCTCTCAGTTAGACTTCAGCCAATTAGATTATTAGCTTACCTACTATACATACATTAAATGCAGAAACTTTATATCAACTTTCAACATTGTTTACTGCAGATAAATATAACAGACCAATACATGTTACTATTTTTTCCAATAATGCAACAAGGCCATGAGCATTCAGTCAGTACATTGAAGTATTTTCTTATTTTTCAAATTTTTTAATAATAATAGTAGAAATACAAGTATAAGCCATATATAATTATTACCTTATATTTTTTTTCAACATCAGTTGTTTTTAACATTTATTAAGCCATTGCAACTCTTCTCCAAGATCTCAGAGTCTAATTATTAGGACTATTGACTACAAAAATTATTAAGGAAGAAATGTAGAGCTATTTAACATTTTGTAGGAACTACTACCGCAACAGACACCTACAAGACAACTGTTTATACTTACTGAATTGATATTTTTTCGTCTTGTAGCTTGTTTCTGAGCCCATTCACCTAATCTTTGTTGTTCAAGAGCACCATTAAAAAAACAGCAAGCTCAATGTTATTGTTTTGAACAGTTTGAATTAGAACTGCCAAAAACTGAACCATACGATTCCATTGTCCACCACATACCCAATCTGGAATTAAAGTTATAGGATAATTTCAATAGCCTTTTACACTCAAACATAGGTTAGCTATGAGGAATATTCCTACCATATGCATTACTATCAGGGCTATGAACAAAATGCTCTAGAAAATATTATCAATTAAAACTTAAAGGAAATATTAGTATTAACTAACTAATAGTAGTATTAACTACTACTTAATTCCAAGAATCTAATTAATTACCAGTAATTGGAATTAAAAAAAAATGAAATTTTTTTACATTTATTCAGAAGCACAACCTTTCAGACAGATTTATGCTATTTTCAGGGGCAAATTAAAAGGTGAAGCAACAAGATCTATATGAAAGATACTGGGTTGATAGTGAAAAGGGTGATTTCAAAATTTCAAACACCAAACTAAACAAAAACTGTGTTGGAAGATATCATTGCCCATGCCCAAATGTGACCTTAACCTTTGATGCGAGGACCTTGCTCATGACACATCTTCTTGTAATGATATACAATATGTATGTATGCAGTTTCAGCAATTTATGAGGAGTGATTCAACAGTTACAGTGAAAGAACAGGAAAATATATTTGTCCTCTATTTGTGACCTTCACCTTCGATGCAAGGGCCATATAAAGTTTCATCAAATAATGTTGAGTGGTTCAAAAGTTATAGGGTAAACACAAAATGGTTGGTCTTGCTCATGGCACATTATCTTGTAATGACATATAGGTACGGTAGGTATATGATGTTTATAAGATGTTTCATTAATTTGTGCCAAGTGGTTCAAAATTTATGGCATGGACACAAAAGTGTAATGAATGGATGAACAAGTGCAATCCAGTATGCCTCATCCTACAATTTATATATACAATAAACCCTCATTTTACATCCGGGGTTCTGTGCTTGCGCAACCTGCATATATGAGACAATATATTTACATTCAATTTACCCCAATACATCCATTTACAGGTTACATGGGCCTATATATCACCTGATTTAACCTTATTAACAAATATTAAGCTATAAATAGTTAGTAAATAATATATAATAATATATAAATATGTAATAGGGTCATTCCAGCTCAATTGGTACAGGGGTGGTTGGGTGACCATCTCCGATTTTCTTCAAATTTTCAGGGTTGATTCATACACCATTCAATAGCTTAAATCTAAAATTTTAGCTTCCTCAGTCAAAAACTTTTAATTTTATGGTCGCTTAAATGGCCCCCACCTTCGACAAAAAATGCCCATGTTGGGCTTGATTGGCCAACACCATTTTGAGAGGCCTTGAAAAGTGTCTTCTAATAGGAGTAGAAGCTTCAAATTTGTCATGCCAATACAACTTCTGGTGGGCTTTTCAATTTTGCAAGCTAAAAGGCTGTGGAACAAATAGTTTCTGAGTTACAAGGGCTTAAACATGGCTCCATTTTGAAGCTTGCATCAATTCCTCCCACTTTTACGACTCTACCATTTTCAAAAGTTTTAGTTCTACATCAATCACAGCTGTTTTAATACTCCTAATAGTCTCTATGGGTTGTAAATTTATGAGTGAAATAAAAAAATAACCAAAAAAGGATTTATTTCTATTTTTAAAAATTTCCAAAAGTTCCTGGGATTGTCTTAATTAAAATTAAGACAATCCCAGGAACCCATTCATATCACTGCTTTAGACCTTCATCAACAGGCATTAAAATTTCTTTAACGTACAACTTTCCTTCCTCAATGCTACACAAGAAAATGTGGCTTACCAATATAAACCTGGTACATATGTGGCCTGTTTCTATGAAGGTGACTGGTTTGTTGGAAACATAGCTGAAGTGTGTGATACTGAGAAGGATCTATTAGTAAATTTCATGAAAAAGAATCCTTTTAAATGGCCTGAACAAGAGGACGTTTGCTGGATTCCATTCCAACATGTTTTGTGCTCAATTGAACCACCTACAGTTGCTGGGAAAATGGGGAGACAGTACAAGTTATCAAATGATTGTTTATCTAAAATTGAGGAGTATTTTAAAAAAAGCCTAAGTAACTACAGACCTGTATCAAGCTGAATAATAAATTGCCAATTTATGGCTGTGAGGCCATGGAGTGTTGAAGACAATCAGACTTAAAGCCTGAGTACAATAATAAATTCCTGAGTCAGTGTCTAAACATAAGAGTTCTTAGCTATATATAAGTTTACATACAAATTTACATAAAACAACACATATTAAAAAAGAATATGAACTTATAGCCAATAATTCACATGCTTAAAAACTCAGGAATTCATTATTGTATATAGCTAAGTACTGTACACTTGTATTAAGGGTAGTAATACAACAAAGCTACTTAAATTTAAGGTTTTGTACTGAAAATGGTGGTTCCTGCTAGTTTATCTGTACTAACTGCATAATTTAAATTACTAGGAAGTGCTTAAAGAGCAGTAGAACACGGTTCTACATGATTTACTTAGGTAGATCCAAGTATTGAGCCTACAAGCTGGTCCATCTGTTGTGTTAACTGCAAATGTAGTAATAATCTAGGTATATATTATGTCTTTTTTATGAGTAAAACTTATTTAGATAATTTAACATTTGTGAATTAACTTACCAAGTAATAAAATGGAAGTAAAATTACAATTCAATGTTGTAAAAAGAAATTTAAACATTTCAAAATTTTGAAAAAATTCAGAATTTTTCACAAAAAGTACTTTTCTTTGAATAGCCAAAACTATATGAAGGAGTTGAGTTGAGATCTATTCCTTAATATATGTTTTTGTACACATATGTATCTTTCTTTACTAGAAGTATCAACTCCCTGACTAATTTCGGACACCTTTATATTAAGCCCCAAAATTGATGTTAATTTTGCAAATTTTGTGAAAATATCAACTTTTGGAAATTTTTAAAAATAAAAATAAATCTTTTGGTTATTTTTTTATTTCACTCATAAATTTATAACCCATAGAGACTATTAGGAGTATTAAAACAGCTGTGATTGATGTAGAACTAAAACTTTTGAAAATGGTAGAGTCGTAAAAGTGGGAGGAATTGATGTGTAGTGAATACTCTTATTTTAGTTTCAAGATAAATGTTAAATTTTACCGTCTTGAATTTCGGAATAGCTATAAATTCATTTTAAATTAGTTACCCATCATAATTCAATTGTAAACCACATTAATACTAATTTTATGTATACTGTATTATTTTATTGTATGTAAACATAATTAATTATATATCACAATTGTCAGTTAATTATTTATATTCAAATAATTATTTTAATCTAATACCATGTCCATTTTGCAAATAAAAATAGAAATCCAAGGGTTATATTTTCCATCCTTGGTACTGTTGCAGTTTCGCCTAACGGACTCAATATGGCTAGTGAGATAATCACTGGTTGGCACTTAACCAGCGGCAGTGCTTATGGCTACATCATCCAGGTTAACCTATACCGGATAGATGCGCTACGGTCCCAAGCCATAGCTTGCCTAGGCCCAACGACGACGAAAACCAACAATTGGTGACCCCGGAGTTGGATTCCCCCCTTTTACCCGAATGACTAGGACTAGACTGTAACGTCGTTTGTGCCCATCACCCCCTTCACCCGAGCAACTAGGACCAGACTGTAACGTCGCTCGTGCCCTCTGCCCCTCACCCTGCCCATGCGCTCTGTGCCTGTGCTCGTCTCAACCTCCACTCCTTCGTTGGTAACTTGTCGTCTTGCTTGTACGTCAGCAAGCATAGGAGAAGATGCCTGACGACGCTGGTGCCATCTCCCACTTGAGCGTAAAGCTCCCCATCTTCTGGCCGGGTGATCCATTTATTTGGTTCCACCAAGTGGAATCACAATTCAACTTGGGAAGGATCACCGCTAGCAGGACAAAATATGATCATGTTTTGTCCTCTCTACCAGCGAGCATCATCTCTGAAGTCCGTGACGTCATCGTGTCTACTTCCACGAGTGAGGACCCATACAACGATCTGAAGTCTGCCATCCTGTGCCGCACCACTGTCTCCGAGCGTGAGAAACTACATCAGTTAATCTCAAAAGAAGAACTTGGAGACCGTAAGCCCACTCAAATGCTGAGGGCTATGCATTGCGCTCTAGGCGAATGCGCACAAACCTTCGATAAGGACATCTTTAGACAGTTGTTCTTGCAGAAACTTCCTCCATCAGCTCAGCGTGTCTTGGCCACTATGAATCCTGCTACTCCAGTTGATAAACTAGCAGAAACTGCCGACAAAGTAGTGGAGATTGACACAGCTCCGGTCAACAACGTGAACACACAATCGGAACTGGAGTTGAAAGTGGAAGAGTTAAGTCAACAACTCAACCACGTTTGTTCTCTGCTACAAAATCAACGGCAAAGAAGCCATTCTCGGTCAAGATTTACGAAGAGGCATCGTTCGAGTTCCGGGAAGATCTGCTTCTACCACGCTAAATTTGGAAAGAAGGCTAGGAAGTGCATCTCCCCTTGCAATTTTTCATCGGAAAACCCCAGCAGCGAGTCCTAATGGCGTCTAGTACTCGCACTGCCAACCTGTTATTCATAAAGGACAGGAACTCTGGTGTCAATTTCTTGGTCGATACCGGAGCGTCAGTCAGTGTATTCCCTCAAAAATCTGGTCATACGCACTCGGAATCTCCGCCTCTATACGCTGCTAACGGTTCACGCATACCCACGTACGGTACTCAGTCGCGTGAACTAAACTTGGGCCTTCACCATCCTTCAAGTGGATTTTCATCTGTGCTCAAGTGCGGCATCCCATAATCGGCGCTGACTTCCTCCAGCATTTCAAACTCCTGGTGGATCTTGACAAGCGACGCTTATGCGACCAGGCCACACTGCTTTCTGTTCTTGCCAAACAGGTTGCCTTCCGGACGCCTCGAACTCTGCACTTTCCCTCGTTCCCCCTAATTCCATGTACCAGTGCCTTTTCCAACGATATCCAGGAATTCTTCAACCTATGCAGATGGGTGATACCATTAAGCACACCATTACCCATCACATTACAACAAAAGGTCCCCCTGTGTTTGCAAAACCCAGACGTCTTGCCCCGGACAAACTGAAAGCTGCCAAATCGGAATTCCAGCTTATGATAGATCTTGGGATAATAAGACCTTCCAAAAGCAGTTGGTCCTCTCCCCTACACCTGGTCCAGAAGAAGTCAGGAGACTGGAGACCATGTGGGGATTACCGGTTTTTAAATTCGACAACCATCCCGGACCGATATCCGGTACCAAATGTCCAAGACTTTACTTCTCTTCTCCATGGCAAATCTATCTTCAGTAAAATAGACCTCGTTAAGGCTTTCCACCACATTCCCGTAGAGCCTTCGGATATTCCCAAGACTGCAGTTTGTACACCATTTGGGTTATTCGAATTTGTGAAGATGCCGTTCGGGCTACGGAATGCTGCGCAAACCTTTCAGAGGTTTATAGATGAGGTCACCAGAGGCTTAGACTTTGTTTATGCCTACATCGATGATTTGCTTGTGGCCAGCTCAACGGAAGAGGAACATAAGGAACATCTTTCACTCCTCTTTCAACGCTTAGAACAATACGGGTTACTATTAATGCATCTAAGTGTGTGTTTGCACAGCCAACCTTGGAATTTCTTGGTCACACGATTTCGCAGCACGGAATTACCCCCCTTCAGGACAAGTGTGAAGTGATAAAAAATTACCCTATGCCAAATAATCAGCGTGAGTTACGTCGGTTTCTAGGTTTGGTAAATTATTACCACAAGTTCATTAAAAACTGTGCCAGTGTTCTTGCTCCTCTACACGCTATGATCACACACAAACGCAAGGTAACGAAATTGGTATGGTGTAGCGATAGTTTACAGGCGTTCGACAATGCCAAAAATGCTATCAATAGTGCATTGTCTCTGTCATTTCCTATCAGTAATGCCCCCCTAACTCTGACGGTCGATGCATCAGATGTTGCGATCGGTGGGTGTTGGAACAAACCATTAACGGTCAACAAGCACCCATCGCGTTTTACTCGAAAAAGCTGCAGCCAGCCCAAACGCGTTATAGTGCTTTCGGACGTGAACTTCTTGCTATTTACTTAAACGTGAAGCATTTTCAACATTTCCTTGAAGGCCGAGAGTTTTGTGTTTTTACCGACCACAAACCTTTGGTCACTGTCTTCAATAAAAACAGCTGTAACCACTCTCCCAGAGTCATCAGGCAACTCGATTATATCTCGCAATTTACCACAGATATCCGCCACATCAAAGGTGTCTTGAACACTCCAGCGGATGCACTTTCAAGAATAGAGATTACTTCTGTTACCCTCAGCTCTACACTGTGGAATGCTATTGCACAGGATCAAGATAAGGATACGGAACTACAAGAACTGCTCAGAGAAGACTCCACTCACTCACTTTCCCTCAAGAAAATGAGTATGCCAGGATTGTCTGTGCCCCTCTATTGCGACGTATCAACAGCTGCTATTCGCCCTTATGTCCCTCCATGTCACAGAAAAGCAGTCTTCACGGATCTTCATAAGCCCTCCCATCCTGGTATCCGTGCTTCGCAACACCTGGTTACCTCTCGCTTTGTTTGGCCCTCGATGCGGAAGGATGTCAAACATTGGACCAAAACGTGCCTTGCCTGCCAGCGTGCCAAAGTCCAAAGGCACACCAGGTCCCCCTTTGACGCATTTCCGCCCCCATCCCAGCGATTTGAGGTAATTCATGTAGACATTGTTGGCCCTCTTCCAGTGATTCAAGGCCAACGTTATCTGCTCACCTGTCTCGACCGCTTTTCCAGATGGCCTGAAGCCATCCCACTTCCTGATATCCAAGCGGACACTGTTGCAAGAGCCTTTCTTCATGGATGGGTATCAAGATTTGGATTGCCGACAAAAGTCATCACTGACCAAGGTCGCCAATTTGAGTCTTCGCTTTGGAAGAAGTTTACCAGCTTGTTGGGTACAGTACATGCGCATACCTGTGCGTATCATCCGCAAGCTAACGGCCTCGTCGAACGCTTCCATCGCCAGCTGAAGTCATCCCTTATGTGTCACGAAGACTCCCATTGGATGGATAAGCTTCCACTCGTGTTGCTTGGTATTCGCTCTGCATTTAAGAGTGATCTGAAGACTACAGCGGCTGAACTAGTCTATGGAACAACACTGCGGCTACCAGGTGGCTACTTCACTGCAGGGGATAAGTCATGTGATCCTACGGAATTCGCTCAAACACTTTCCTCTCACATGCAGTCCCTTCAGCCTGTTCCCCCTCGATTGACTAGCCAACAGAACATCTTTGTTTCCCCAGCCCTCCAATCTTGCACCCACGTTTTCGTTCGTGTACCTCTCCCAAAACGGCCTCTCCAATGTCCATATGACGGGCCCTATGAAGTTCTCCGACGTACGCGCAAATCATTTCTCATCCAGCGCGGTTCCAAGGTCGACAAGGTTTCTATCGATCGTCTTAAGCCTGCGTTTTTGGAATCAACCTTAAGCGAGGTACATGTAGCTACCAAAAAGGTCCAGGGAAAATCTGTGTCGTTCGGAACTCTTTGAACTTCCTCTCTGGTGGGGGAGTGTGTAGTGAATACTCTTATTTTAGTTTAAAGATAAATGTTAATTTTACCGTCTTGAATTTCGGAATAGCTATAAATTCATTTTAAATTAGTTACCCATCATAATTCAATTGTAAACCACATTAATACTAATTTTATGTATATTGTATTATTTTATTGTATGTAAACATAATTAATTATATATCACAATTGTCAGTTAATTATTTATATTCAAATAATTATTTTAATCTAATACCATGTCCATTTTACAAATAAATAATAGAAATCCAAGGGTTATATTTTCCACCTTTGGTACTGTCGCAGTTTCGCCTAACGGACTCAATACGGCTAGTGAGATAATCACTGGTTGGCACTTAACTAGCGGCAGTGCTTATGGCTACATCATCCAGGTTAACCTATACCGGATAGATGCGCTATGGTCCCAAGCCGTAGCTTGCCTAGGCCCAACGACGACGACGACGAAAACCAACAGATGCTTCAAAATGGAGCCATGTTTAAGCCCTTGTAACTCAGAAACTATTTGTTCCACAGCCTTTTAGCTTGCAAAATTGAAAAGCCCACCAGAAGGTGTATTGGCATGACAAATTTGAAGCTTCTACTCCTATTAGAAGACACTTTTCAAGGCCTCTCAAAATGAAGGCATTGGCGGATCAAGCCCAACATGGGCATTTTTTGTCAAAGGTGGGGGCCATTTAAGCGACCATAAAATTAAAAGTTTTTGACTGAGGAAGCTAAAATTTTAGATTTAAGCTACTGAATGGTGTATGAATCAACCCTGAAACTTTGAAGAAAATCGGAGATGGTCACCCAACCAACTTTCTGAAATCTGTACCAGTTGAGCTGGAATGACCCAATATAATAAAAAAAATAAAATTGTACTATACATGGAACTGGCATGCAATATTTATCTGTTCAAATTTAGCATTTTAGGTATGGCACAGCTTACCCGCGTATATGCAAAACCACGTTTAACAGAACTGTGTAAAACAAGGGATTATTGTATATACTTTTTCTTTGGCGGGGAGGGGGGCCATAATCATTAATGGTTATTAAATTTATGTTTTTGCAAATTTAATATTTCAAGGCAAATTTTTCTTTTCCAAAATTGTACATTTTTGCATAAGTAGATTTCCTGTAGCTATACTACAGAGCAGATTTCAGAGGTTATTCTATGGGCTTCAACATTACGAAAATATAGTGTGAAGAAAGACTGCCTCTGGATTCTTCAACAAAGAATACAAAATACTGTATGGAAAATATACCCAAACAGTAATGTACATATACAGTGTTATTTCTCATATCCACTAGCTCCAAGTTTGTCACCTTACCACTTTTTCCTTTTTCATACTTAAATAGTTATTAATCCTATGCTGTAGCCTGTAAGGCTAACATTAATTGTAAGAAAATCTATTTTATCTATTTAAATTATAGCTACATACAAAAAATTTTTTTTCTACAATATGGTATATAACAAGTACACTCAACCCCCGGTTAACGATGGGGTTACATTCCATAAAACATTAACATTAAGTGAATTTATCGCTAAGTGGGGGCTTTATAACATGGTTTCAATGGGAATACATTCATTGGCATCGCAAAAATGTTTTGTGTGTAGCCTAAGCATGTGTGTATGAACTAAAACAGAGAATACTAAATTATAACAAGAGATAAATGGTAAATGAAATAAATACAGTATATATTTATCTTATTTATCACATACTGTAAAATGCTAACACATCATTCTGACGTAGGTCTCAGCCAATGAGAGAAAATGGCAACCATTATCTTCGAGCACTAACTAAAGCATATCGCTTGAGGCATCATTCTGGCGAGATAACGATATTGTTACTTGGGAAATGGTATTAATTCCTTATGATTGTTAAAACGAATTAACGTTAAGTGAACGATCATTGTACGGGGATTTACTGTATTTCATTGAAAGTAACTATACATTTGTTTTCTATGTAAATGGATTTTCTGTTGCAAAGAGGGGGAGAAAAATCAACACCATGTACAGATGACATATTTGCAATACCTATAATAAAATAATGGTAAAATTTAGAATCCAAATGCAGTGCAGAGATAGAGCCCATAGCTATAATACCTAACTTAAACCTAATAATGAGCTATTATGAGCTCAAACTCCAAACTGCATGTGGATTCTGGAATTCTGCCAAAATAATTTTTAAAACACCAGTTTCATCTAGGTTGTACATCTTCAATGAATTTCAATGTCTGACCTGAAGATCCCCAAAAATATAGAAATTACCGTAACAATATAGTCTAGGGATAAACTAACTTAATACTAGTTACAAAAGTTTAAATTTTATCTTACCTGAGAAAAATCCTCCGTACAATCTATCTAAACAACATTCTCCATCAACAACTAAAGTAAGAAGCGAGTTTGGTGGTCCATGTAAAGGCCTATTTGGTCCTTTGGGCATATATTTTCGGCATCCAACACTTTTAGCTATTTTAAGAAGATCAACAGGAAGACAAGCTCCTGGTACATGAGCCTCAAGGTATTTTTGTAAGTCATGAAGTGTCATTGTTTAGTGTATAAAATACAATACTAGTACCAGTATTATTATACAACCTCTCCTTTCTTAAACTTAAAGCCTAACTGCCTTTTAGCAAAAAATAAATTATGATACTTAAGTCTACATGTATATATTAGCAGTTATTAGCTATAGATAGCTAATTACATAGGGGAGCATCTGTTAAATATAAATAAATTTTAAAATATTAAAAGTATAGTACTTTTTTAGATACTGTATTTGATACTGTATCTTACAATATTGTTTCACAGAAGAAATAAAATAATATGAACAACTTTCATCCAATACAAAAACTGAGAACTTGAATGTCCCTGCACCAAAGTAACTGGGTGCTGGACAACTTGTACCCAAGTGACTCGTACCTGCTGGAACAAGTCAACTTGTACCCAGAAGCAAACATCAGGTATGTTTAAAAATTTATTTACAACCTTTCAAATGTTCTGTGCGATGATTCCTCATTTCACAAAGGTCAAGCTTGTCACCCCTCCTCTTGAGTTGGCCTGGTGAAGTAGTGAGTTGGTTTCTTGTACTCTCCACCTCACACAGCCAGGTACGCCTGGCTCATCAGGGATTGTTCTGAGCCAGGCATCTAATCTTCTTTTGAAGATGTCCACTGCAACACCACTCATGTTCTTTAGGTCTTTGGGCAGCTGATTAAACAGTTCTGGTCCTCTCACAACAAAATTATTTGGTAATTATTCGTTTTAACATGCATCTCACTAATGAATTGAAAACATGTTTTTCTTATGTAATTTGATGCGTACAATACTGTTTGAAAATGACCTTCATTTCCTTGGGAAATGTGCCATTTTTTCAGAAATGACCTAACCTAATGAAATCTAGCCACATGCAAAAGTAATTTTTACATATATATCCACCATTTTCTCCGATGCATAGTGGAATTATATCCACATACGATATAGGATGCTTATTTCCTCTGGAAGTATGCCATTTTTTTCAGAAATGACTTCGCATTTCTGAAAAAATGGCACATTTCCCAAGGAAATGAAGGTCATTTTCAAACAATATGCATCAAATTACATAAGAAAAACATGTTTTCAATTCATTAGCAAGATGCGTGTTAAAACGAATAATAACCAATTATTTTCTTTCAGGGTTAAGGATGTTCCCTGTCTAGCCTTTAATTTGGGAACACAACAGTCTTCCTTTTCTACTTTCCACTGTTGTTTGGGGAGTTACAGGGTTCAGAGTAAGATTAGGGACTAGTTTCTCCATTATTTTCCACGTGTAAATAATGGTCTCTCTCTCTCTCTCTTCTCCTTTCCAGTGAATATAGATTTAATTCGTGTAACCTTTCCCAGTAATTTAGTTCTTTGCACTCATTGATCTTGACTGTCAAGCTTCTCTGAATCCCTTCTAGCTTCTAATGTCTTCTTTCTTATATGGGCATGTTAGGACTGAGCAGTATTTCAATTTGGGTAGGATCAGTGTTTTCAGTCAAGGAATCATTATATTCCTATCCCTTCATTTAAAGGTTCTCAGTATCTGCCCAGTTATTCTCTTTGCTCTGTTTACTGCTATCTTATTTTGTGTTTCAAATTTTGCATCATCTATCATTACAACCTCTAAATCTTTTGCTTTAGAATTTCTCTGAATTTCCTGTTCATTTAGGGCAGGGGCCTTCAACCTTTTTTAGCTTACCACCCACTTTTTTGATTTTTTCAGAATTAAAAACTTATCGCCCACCTTAGGTCAAAAAAAATAAATCATCACAATTAATAAAAGAAAAAAGAAAATAAATGTTTAATTACCTTTAATGAGAGCCTTGTGGTTGATGCTTGCTAATTAAAAACTTTAAATTGGGTTTTATTTTAGTAAGAAACAAACGAAGGTCTCTTCTCTCTGCTATATTCAAACGATTCTTTCCTTGGTAAGAATGTGGTTCACTGCACTGAATCCTGATTCAACCATATACATATGAGGTAGGGAAAGCTACTAGTAGAGTGGAAATCTTATTCCATAAATGTGGATAGAGCTTGGGCATTTTTTTGTTCTGCCAAAGTTGTAGGTATCCACCTTCTTTGAAATTTGCTTTGCACTCAGCATCATATTTTAATTGCAATAATTCCTCTTGACAGGTAACCTCAACATCACATATGTTTATAATAAAAGGAGTTTCCATCTACGCATCGACTTCAAGGTTGATAATGTCTTGAATGCGATTTTCCATGTCAATTTTTAGTGCATCAAGATGACTACTATATTTTTCCAAGTCACTAGCTGTGAGATCATCTTTGATTGATAACAATCAATTCAATTTTCTTTTATTATAGAATAGATGTAGACATAAAAATCATTTTTTATTTTTAGGATGGCCCTTTGTGGGATTGTTAGGTTGGGTGAAAAAGCCCTGAATATGAAATTTTAGCCAAATTGAAGGATATTTAGGGGTTCCGCATCGACCATCTCTGGCGTACCACGTGTCAGAAGTAATGAGTTTCTCCAAGAAATTGCTCCAGCTCCAAGGGGTAAAGTAACATGTACAATGTCAATATAAATGCTATCATATACCATGGCATAGAGGACAGTCACAGCTATATTTCCATAGCATTAAGTTTATTCCATCTCCAATATTTTTTTTATATTAATATTTTTGTCGCGGTTCAAAAGTTTTTTTTCAAAGTTTCACCTTAATACGTTTATGCTTTGTAATCCAAACCACACCAACCGGCAACCAGCTTATAACAACACAATACGCAACTAGCAAACAGTGCAAACACCTTAACAATATTGTTCAACATTATTTCATAATAATTAATTGGAATAAACTTGTCCCACCATGCCTGGGTAGCAGGATACTATTCTCTGTGTGTAATGTTATTAATAATACAAAATCATTAAATCAATTTCAATTTTATTGCAACAAAACAACTTAATATTATTAAAATAAAAAACATTTTATTCCGTATTAATCATAGTAATATACTGAGCCTACTGGCCATATAAATCAAAATAATAACTAAGAAATAAAGTATATACGATTATACATTGTTATACAGGATTAATAGGAGTAACACCCTATAAAAATGAAGCATATTCAAACATACCATAAAGTACTCCCAAACCCGTTAAGGATTTCCGCTGCGGGCGCTCGGGTGCTCTTTGCGGTGCTTCTCAACGACTTGCATCAAGTACTGCCGTTGCTCCTCGTCCTTGGTGAGTGCGAGATTGTAGTTCTGCATCAGCGCGACCCCTCGCTCCGCCCGGACATTGACAACGCTCAACGTAGAGACACGGCGTTTCCCCGCCAGGTAGGACGCATTGTTCGACCAGGTAGCCGGCTCCAACTCTAGGAAAGAAGTATTGATCGCGAGCCGCTCGAAAAGAAGCGTGCTGGATGTCGTGCAAAAGTCTGCGACTGTCTTTCGCTCGAGCTCCTCCGGGCAGACATCCAGGGCAATGCGCTTGGGTGGCTCCTCGGTGCCCTCGACATCCTTGATGGCCGTCGCAATTCGACTCTTCTCCTCCAGCGGAGTGTCATCATCGAAGAGAGCGAGGGCGGCCAGGTGTTCACTCAGGTACCAGAGATGTCGTCGAAACACAGGGGAGGTAGCCTTGGACACGTCCTTGTCCACCTTGTCGTAGTCAACCAGCGCCTTGAGCATCGCCAGGTCAGTTCGAGGGGCAGGCGGGAAGGGGCGCCGTAAACCAGGCCGGAATGTAAACCAGCAGCGCAAAGTTTACGAAGCGCAGGATGCCCCGGGCCTCGCGAGCCTTAATGGGGAGCTGCTGCCGGAAGAGGTGGAGCTTGATGGCGTATATCACTTTGGCCATCCACCGGGCGTGGTGGAGTGCGCCCAGTCGCATGAAGCGCACACCTCGCTGGGGGATGCCTCCAAGCGCTATGATCGCCAGCTCCAGGAGCTCTCAGTAGTCGTCCCGCGGCTGGCCCTTGGTGATGTGACCCTTGAAACGCGCGATCAGATCGTCTCGCATCTTGAGCAGCGGCTTAGTAAGGTCTTCCTTGGAGATGGCGCTGAATTGGTCGGTGCAGACGGATTGCCAGCGCTCCTTCAGTCGCGAGAACAGTTTAATGTCAGGACCAGAGGAGGGGCCCATGCACTCAATGAAGGCTTTCTCTGCCACCAATTCTAGCATGTGGTGCCGACAGGCCAGGTTCAGCAGCTGGCAGTGAAGGCCCTGCTCGATGAAGACGCAAGCGCCCGAAACGACGCCCGTGTTGGCAGCTGTCGTGTCAAAGGAGAGCCCGACGACACGATCAGCGATTCCCCAGTCATCCAACGAGTTCAGCACAGCATCTGCTTGGGCGCAACCAGTTCCAGCAGGCAGCTTCGGCACGGAGAGAAGTTTGTTGACGCCGTCGCCGGACACGACTATGGCGAGGCGATCGGCCTTCTTGCCACTGAAGTCGGAGACCATCTTCCCATCCCAGTGAACGATGAGCGGGACACTGGGATCGAACGTCATCTTCACTTCATTGGCGATTTCCCCTCGATGACGCAATCGCCAACGCCGAATCGTCTCGTGACTGAGAGCCAGTTCATCTGTGTCTTGAATATCCAGACTGGAAGCAGCTGCTTTCATGAGTTGAACGGCTCCACGGTTGCTTGTTTTGGTACGGTCCAGTGCCGACGCTAGGTCTTGAGTCGTAATGTTCTTTTTGCGACGGCGCTTTGTAGGTGGATTGGTTTCCTCTTCTGTCGAGCAATTAGGCAATGACAACGAGCTTGATGATGTAAGGGTTGCTGTTGCTAGTGATTGCTCTGATTGCTTTTGGTGTTGCCTTTCTTTGGCAGCTTCACACGCGGATGCACTTTGCTCAATTCCAGTGAGGATTTTGTCCACCCCGGACATGACACCACGGCGACCCTTTTCGCGTTGAGCAAGAAGGAAGTCGCGATCCTCCTAGATGGTGATGACGGAGAGGGCGTTGTCGAGAGCCACGTCAAAAATGTCATCGAGTCCCTTGGTGAAGGCCGCCCTGGCTGCCTCACCTGTGGCGCCGGATCGCTTCCGGCTGCGCTGCAGTGCCTGCCAATTGTCGCAAAGTCTAAGCAGTTTTCGCGCGGCGCTTTTGGAGGTCATGGTCGGGATTTGGCCATAGCCCAGAAAGTATACACCTCGACGATCACATTACGTGCCACCTCGGCTAGAAGTTGTTTTTGCACCTTATGAAACTGTATAAACCGGCGAAGCTCTTCACCATTTGAAGGTAACCTGTTTCCCGTTAGGGAGCTTGGGTTGGCGTGTCCGATTAGCCATATCTGGTCTTGGATCTCAGTGAGCTTGCGGTAGCCATCACGAGATGATCACGCGTTGAATGCGTGAAGGAGACTGATTGACTGAAGACTGTGACAGTGTGACTCACCACACTAACCCGGCATTGCGCTGTTGCCAGATCTCAATGCTGAAAAGTAGTGAAAATATATACAATGAGAAGCAAATATTAATTATAAATATTTAAATTTATGAAATGCATAAATTATAGCAATATATATGCAGGGTTGGCTGGTTTAAACCATTTAAAAAAACATGTTTTTCTGGGTTTTTTTGTTTTTTTATAATTTCAATTTTTACAACACAAATTATTTAATTCATAAACTAATAGCTCTAAAACTAAAACTTATATTTATAGTGATAAGACCTAAAAACCATCAGTTCAGGGTAGCCTAGTATGTACGGTAGTATATAATATAGCTACCTTGCACTAGCAGGCCTATTTAATAGTGGCATTGCACATAAAAGGATTGAAGTTACCGTATCAATTACATTATAAACGCATGTAGCTACAAATATAAATGTTGTTATTAGGTTTATTTTCATTTTTGTGAAGTTAGCACTTCTTACATCTAACATCTTCCAATTAAAAAATGAGACAGTCAGCAATTCTAATTTCTGAGTACCAGTACCTAATTGAGTTATCTGAGTTGTTTTTTTTTTTTAAAAAACATGGTTTTTTTCAACCCTGTATATATGTAATAGTGCCATGGTTACAGGTTTCCCAGATAAATCCATTATTTCGAACACACGGTACAACAGAAACGGTCGATGCAGAACCTCTAAATGTACTTCGATCGGGCTCAAACTTCATATTTAGGGTTTCTCATCCAACAAACAATATGACTAAGGGCCATTCGAAATTTCCAAATTCTAAAAACTGCCCCGATAGAGTGTGGCACCCTAGTGTGCGTACGTGTGTGTGGTCTTAGTGTTAACTATATTTTTCGTCGATTTAGATCGGGTCTTTTGAAGTCTAAATTTTCATATTTACCACAAACTTAAGTGAATCTAATTACAGTTTTCATGAAAATTTTCTACCACCCACCTAAAATCACAATTCACCCACTAGTGGGTGCTACCACCCAGGTTGAAGGCCCCTGATTTAGGGTATAATATTCCATAGATTTTAGGTCCTCTTTTTCCGGGCCATAACAGCCGAAATTTCTTAGTGTTAAACTTCATATTGTTATCTTCTGTCCACTTATAGATTCTGTTCATGTCAGTTTGTAGAGATCCTATATCTTCTGGGTTTCTTATTTTCTACTGATCTTTGTGTCATCAGCAAAGGATGTTACTGTGCTGTCTCTGTAATGTCCTCCTCTATGTCAGTTAGCATGATTATGAAGAGTAGTGGAGCTAATACTATTCCTTGTGGTACTGAGCTGAGAACCTCTGATTCTAATGAAGATACTCCTTGTACTGTAATGACTTGCCACCACTCACTAAGGAAATTTTAGTAGTTACATATGCAAAAAGTCAAACAAATATCAGCATTAAAATAAAGCCCATATGTCATCATCACAAATTTATTCTAACATTATTATAATCAATAACAATGTCAAATCTAAAAGGGTACCAGATTGATGGAGGAACTTAAGAACTGTGCTTACTACCATTCATACTACTACTTATGTTAGTTTGAAAGATTTCTTGGGTATAAGATTTGGAAATAAAAATTATATTTTTCTAAGTTTATGACTTATGGTACCTTGTATACTAGTTATTTTGGTACTACTTACCTTTCTGGGTCCTGATGTATATTCCAACTAAAATAACCTTTCCAGGTCCCAACATATATTTTGTGATATTTTTGTTAGTTTAAACAAAAATATCACAACTTAACCTAACCAATTGTCAAGAATGTACAGTTGACCTAACTGGGTAGTCAATAATTTTCACATAGGTTTTGATTAATTTTAAGCAACTTTTACCAAAAATGTGTATTAGTTATAGCTACCACGCATATATATATATATATATATATTATATATATATATATATATATATATTATATATATAATATATATATATATAAAATATGGTACTACTTACCCAGTTAGGTCAACTGTATGCCCTTGATGATTGGTTAAGTCATGATATTTTTGTTAGTTTTAATGAAAATATCACGATATAATGATATTTTTGTTAGTTTTAATGAAAAATCATGACTTAACCTAATTAACATACACAAGTAATTTGAAAGTGTTGGAGTACCATTTATTTTTGGTTAGTTCACATATTTTGGAAAAAAAAAAAATTTGGGTACTTACATATTAACTGGAGGGGGGCCACCACATATTGATGATTGGTTAGGTTAAGTTATAATATTTTCATTAGTTGAAAATTTCTAATACATCATATTTTTTAAATAGCAATATTTTTAAAAATATTTACAATGATTTATATTTCAAATATTTACTTTGGCTTGCAAAAAAGAGACCGCATCATCACTTTTTGGTAAATCCCAAATTTTCATCATGAATAAGCCTAAAAAAATTAATTTTTTTCAGAAAATTGTACAGGAATACCTCGGATAAGACGGTTAATTCGTTCCGCCGACATGCCGCACTGTTTGAAACCGTCCTGTTCGAGGCATGTTTTAATGGGAAATACTGTAGGTTGTTCCAAGACATTTTAAATTACGTTTTTTGTATGATTATTTTCGATAATTATAATGATTTAACATGTTTAAATGTGAAATAAAACAATAAGAATGCAAGATCACCAGTTGAAAATTCTTTTGTAGGAACGTCTTCTGCTTCTGCATCTTCCTCTTCTTCTTCTTCATAAACTCGTTGTTGTTCTAGATTGATTAGAGTTTCATTGTCTAGATCTTTCGAATGCGATTCAATGCACTCGATAACATTTGGTGCATCAACATTTTCGAATCCAAGATCCTTCCCAATGCTAACAATGTCAGTTGCAACTCCTGCAATGTGATTTTCGAAACCACGAAAATCAGTTGCACAATGTGGTAGAATATTTTTCCACACTGCTCGCATATTACTCGCAGTGACTTCAAGCCACGCTTGATTGATGTTTTCTATAATATTTCTGATGTTATAATTTTTCCAAAAACTTGTAGTATAGACCGCGCGCGGGTTGTTTGAAACTTAATATATCATCGCACTGACATTCCTTTTATAAATATCTTAAATATTACATTAAATAATTAATTTTATATTATAATATTCAATCCGTCCTATTGCGAAATCCGTCCTGTTTGAAACCGTCTTATCCGAGGTATTCCTGTATAAAAAAATATTTGAAAAAATATTGCTATTTAAAAAATATGATGTATTAGAAATTTTCAACTAACGAAAATATTACAACTTAACCTAACCAATCATCAATATGTGGTGCCCCCCCCCCCAGTTAATATGTAAGTACCCAAATTTTTTTTTTTCCAAAATATGTGAACTAACCAAAATAATGGTACTCCAACACTTTCAAATACTTGTGTATGTTAATTAGGTTAAGTCATGATATTTTCATTAAAACTAACAAAAATATCATTATATCGTGATATTTTCATTAAAACTAACAAAAATATCATGACTTAACCAATCATCAAGGGCATACAGTTGACCTAACTGGGCAATCAATTAACCTAATTAATATAAATAGGTAATTTGTAAGTGTTGGAGTACCATTTATTTTGAAAAAGAAAAATTTTTTACACTGCTAAACTGATTCTACCTTCTTGACAACTGGTTAAGTAGTAGGTTTACCATACATCCCAATTTGACTGGGACAATTCCGGTTTTTGAGCTCTTGTCCCAGCATCCCAGCCAGCTTGTAATTCTGTCCCAGTTTACAATTGTAACAATTATAAACTAGGACAGAATTACAAGCCAACTGGGATGCTGGGACAAAACCTCAAAACTGGACTGTCCCAGTCAATTGGGACGTATGGTAAGCCTATTAAGTGGTAATATTTTCATTAGTTTAAACAAAAATATCAAGGTTATTTTAGTTGGAGTATACATTAGAACCTGGAAAGGTAAGTAGTACCATTATTTTTCCTGCTACCCAGGCATGGTGGGGTTATTATTGGGTTAATATGTTTTTAAATGACATGGGCTGGACCTGTAAATCAAAATAACTTTATGAGGTAGTTTTTGTCACTTTATTCAAATTCGACACTCATTTTTTGTGCAAACTATTGTAGAAAATAATAATAATATAAATATATATATATTTAGTGTATTTGTAGTCAGGGGTGATATGATATCATGTTACTCTGCAACTTAATTAGTTTGTTAGTTTCTGTTCTGGCTTTTTTGTTTTTCCCTAATTGGATTCAGTTTGGTGGTGTTTGTGATAGAATTATGATGTGCTGTTCATGTGGTTTCAACTTTGAGAACTTGATTCATCATGCACCCTAGATGATTAATTAAATCATTAATTGAATGCCCAGTTAGGTCAACTGTATGCCCTTGATGATTGGTTAGGGTAAGTCGTGATATTTTCGTTAGTTTAAACGAAAATGATATCAAACTTTTCTGGTTAATTTTGAGGTGTTGTGCACATTTCCTGTGGTAATGCATCATTTATGAGATCTCATAACATGTACATTAGGGTTATGACTTTTTAATTTTTTGTCATAAATATTGTTTCCTGTATCATCAATCGATGAACTTTTGCTTGAAAACAATAACAAAGGGCCTAATTCTTCAGAATTAAATAAAAATGTCACCCCGAAGCAAATATAGTATATTAGTTACAGGTTTATTTAAGCAATAAGTAAAACAATTAAAACAATAATAGAGTAAATGTATAATATTGTATTTGTATAATTAATATGTATTGTATAGGTATAATGTTGTATAATTAATATATGTTTGTATAATAATTGTGAAATAACATGCAAATTTCTATTTATTTATTAATTTTTTATTTTTTATTTTGGGGTGAAGTTTTTTCAAAATATATCGAAAAACTGTTATTTTCATTGTCAGGGGGCAAAAGTTCATCGATTTATGATACAGGAACATGAGGTTATAAAAATGTCATAACCCTAATGTACATGTTAGGTAGGGTGCCACTTATTTGGGGGGTTTTTCATTTTTTGGGAATTTCTATCAGGATGGGCGCATTTCTGGTGTCATTCCGTATAAAAACATTGTGTGTAAAATATTTTTGAAATAAAATAATATAGAACTGCCTCAACGAGGTCAAAGTTTATACTTTTTGTCGAAAAGTACTCATGGCGTTCTGTTATCATGTCAGTTTTCGTTTCGATAGCTGCTGTAGTTTCTGAGTTGAAAAATGATAACAGACAGACAGACGGACGGTCAGAGTCGTTGGTTTAGTCTTCCGCACTGGTGTACAGAAGACTAAAATGAGGTATTATACAGGGTGTAACACGAGTTTATCCAAATATTGATACAGGCGAAAGAACATGTTATTCTAAGTAGAAAATGGGTTGGGACGAGTTTTGCCAACACTAACAGTGTTTCATTCTCTTTTTCAGTGAGTTCCGAAACGACGTGATGGCTTCGGCAACAAGATCTAAAACAGCAGTCTATCTCCTGGGGACCGTGGACCACAGCATCACAGGAAGCATGCCTACGGGAAAGCAGGCGCTTCAGTACTTTTTCCACCTTCACCTTGACGTCAAGAAGCCGATCAAGGAAGCAGCCGCTGAGACAGTGACCGCAGTCAAGGAATTCTGGGAGCGGTCCCGTATTCCTACGCAGAAAGACCAACGCGCAAGGGACAAGGTTCTCCGAATGTACGAGAAGTGGCGGGCTCTGAACAAGAACTCGAAACAGCGCACTGTGACCCAAATCAGGAACGAGGCCGAGTTCCTCTCATCCCTTGACCGCCTCTTCGACATCGCACACGAACAGGCGATGTCGATGATCACAATCGAAGAGGACAGGGAGTTCCTGACGGGACAAAGGGCCGAGGTGCGGTGCAGCCGCATCTCCTCCACACGTGACATGATGCTGCACACTGAGGAGGAGCGTGCGAGGAGACAGGAAGCGGAAAGGAGCCGCCGGCAAGATGATGAAAGGGCGAACAGAGAGAGCCGAGAAGAACTCGTCGAACTGGCATCGAGCTCCAGCTCAGGTGCAAGCAGCCCGACTCGGTCACCGACACGGCGTCGTCGCCGAGAAGAAGAGGAAGAGCTCTCTCTCCCGGGCCCGTCCACGTCGAATGCAGAAGCATCTACGACCCCTTTACCACCCAAGCGATTCCGCGCGTCGAAAAAGATGATCACCCCTGATCTCTCCGCAGCGATGGATCGGACGAAACTTACCGACCGAGAAGGTGTTTTTTTGCTGTCGGCGGCTGCGAGGAGCTTGGGCCACGACCCTGAGGAGCTGGTCTTGAACCGCGAATCCTCCCGCCGCGACCGAGCAAAGTTCCGTGCTATGGCAGCAGCGGAAATGAAGGCAGCCTTCCATCCTACTGTGCCGCTGACCGTTCACTGGGACGGGAAAATCGTACCAGCGGCTGACGGAGGCCCTGCTGAAGATCGCCTTCCAGTTCTGGTGTCTGGGGAGAACGTCGACAAGCTTCTGGCTATGCCCAACCTCCCCGACGGCACCGGCCGCGCCATGGCGGAAGCCGTCCTCTCTGCCCTCGAGGATTGGGACATCAAGGGACGGATCTGTGCCCTCTCTTTTGACACCACCGCCTCAAACACAGGACTCTCAGGAGGAGCTTGCTATATCATTGAGCAGAAACTCGAGAAGACAGTGCTTCATTTGGCTTGCCGCCACCACATCCACGAACTGGTGTGCGAGAAGGCATTCACGGCGTGCCTCGGTCCCTCTACTGGTCCTGACATCCTCCTGTTCAAACGATTCGCCGCCCAGTGGGACTTCATCGATCAAACCAAAGCGAAGCCCTTCGAGGATGGAACCATGCCGCAGCACCTGAAGGACGCCCGCGACGACCTGCTGATCGAATTCAGCCGCCTCCTCGACGGTCAACATCCACGTGATGACTACAGGGAACTTCTGGAGCTCTCTGTAATTGTGCTGGGCGGTCCGAACAAGCGGGGTGCCCGGTTCGCTCGTCCCGGCGCCTTCCATCGCGCGCGCTGGATGGCAAAAGTCATCTATGCCATCAAACTGTTCCTGTTCCGGGAACAGTTTCAGATGTCGTCAGGCGAAGCGGCTGGAATCCGGCGATTCACCATCTTCGCCGTGTCCATCTACGTGATGGCCTGGTACAAAGCGCCGCTCCCGGCAACGGCCCCAGCCGCGGACCTCGCGCTGCTCAAGGCCCTCGTCTATTATCCGGACTCAGCGGTGGCCAAGGCGACGGCGACAGTCTTCGCCAGGCACCTATGGTACTTGAGCGAGCGCCTCGTCACCCTGGCCATCTTCGACGAGGGTATCGACTTGGTGACAAAGCGGGAGATGATTAAAGCGATGGAAGAAGAGGAAGGATCGGAGGATCCCCCGCAGCGTATCAATGTGGACCTGTCCACCGCCTCAATCGCCAACAATACATTGGCCAAGTTCACAACGACTACATCAAAGGAGTTCTTCAAGGTTCTGGACATCAGCACCGCCTTCCTGCTCAAGGATCCGGAGGAGTGGCGGACGGACCCAGCCTTCATCGCCGCATCCCGCCGAGTCCAGGCCCTTCAAGTTGTCAATGACTTCGCGGAGCGCGGGGTGGCGTTGATGCAGTCTTTCAACCTGGCCCTTACCAAGAGTGAAGACCAAAGGCAGTTCCTCTTACAAGTGGTCGAGAAGCACCGCTGTGACTTCCCAACCGCCCGCAAGTCCACCGTGACCTCTGCAAAGTAGGCAACAATGAGAGGGAGATGGGCGCCCATGATACCCCCCCCCCCCCCTTGAGGGGCTAATACTCGAGTTGAGGGGGACCTAGAGTTGAAAGTATGAAGTCCAGTTATATGTTTTAGGTCAAGATTAGTAGCTTGAACAAACTAGAAGTGATATTTTATTTGCTAGAGGCATAGAACATCATGATCTAAAATTTCTACTTTTCGAGAAAAATACAAACTTTGACCGTATTGAGGCAGTTCTAAATATTGTTTTATTTCAAAAATATTTTACACACGATATTTTTTGACAAAATGGAACCAGAAACGCGCCCGTCCCGATAAAAATTCAAACTTTCGAAAATAAGTGTCACCCTAATGTTAGGTTATGCTTTATTGCATAAAATGTAGTCAAAAATACATTTTTCAAGTGTATTTTGGTGTGCTTTGTTCAAATATGACCTTCATTTCTTGTGCAAATGAGCAGAAATACAGTTGTCATTGCATGGCCCAAACACATATTTCTGTTCAATTACACAAAAAATGAAGGTTATATTTGAACAGAGCATACCAAAATACACTAGAAAAATGTATTTTTTATTTCAACAACTTCAGGCTGTCATTTGCGACATAATTACCTATTACTGAATGTTTCGCCAACAGTTTCATAACTGTTTTGGTTCATTTGCGCAAAATATAAAGATCATATTTGAACAAAACACACCAAAATACATTAGAAAAATGTATTTTGGATATTAATTTCAGCGTTGTTGAAACATTCAATATGGTAAATTTATAGTATTACACCCATCTCCCTTTGGAGGTGAAATTTATGTTTTTCCTATGGTTTTTGATGTGTTTTGAACGAATCTGACCTTCAAAACCGTCGGAAATGACTCATTTTTTAGATAACCCCCTCCCCCCAGCCGGCAATCAAAAACAAGTCATTTCTGACAGTTTTGAAGGTCAGATTCGTTCAAAACACATCAAAAACCATAGGAAAAACAAATTTCACCTTCAAAATTGACCTAACCTATCCTAAAAGAAAAACAGGAATTACCTTATTCACGTGCAGGGGCAGGCTGAGGCTCTTCCTGGAGTAGATTTTGCTTGTCTTTAACTGAAGAAATGAATAAATACCTTGCCAGGTATTGGTATAGATATTTTGACTGAATACCTGGCCTCTTAACCCATTCCTTTAAATCCCGCACAAATCTTTCAATATTGTGTGTGTGAATTTCGGTATTCTTGTTATCCACAAAATTTTTAGAATGAATAACAAAAAAATGCTTGTAACATAAATCACTTATAGTCTTGTAGGCAGCCCAGGAATCACTATAAATCACAGAGCCAGGCCCATGACTCCAGATTTGAAAAAATTTACTGGAGCACAGCTCTGAATTTACTTTTTTTCCCCTTACACCACTAGATAGGTTAATGATAGTAAACTCTTGAATTGACGACATACCAATTACAAATTGTTTTAGCTAAACATAATACAATAATGTACAGTTTATAACTCACCTTAAGTTTATTTATTCATTGCAGCAGCAACAGTGGACGATGTTAGACCTTGCATGTTGGCATTTGTTGTGAATTTACCGCCATGTATGCTTGGCCACTGATCAATGGCTTTCTGTGTGATCATTACAGCAGATCTAGTGCCTGGAGCTGGACCCTCCTTCACAATTCTGCACAGCTTAGTCAAATGAGATGGCTTAATGGATCCTTTGTGTTCAACAATGTAACCAAGAATGGAGAATGTCCCTTCAGCTGGTGCTTCACTCCAGGCAGTTGATCCATCTTTATCAAAATGCTTTAATCTCTCTGTGATTCCTTTCCACAGCTGTTCTATATATTCTGTCAGCCAATTTATCACTGAGTCTTTTGTAAAATTACTTTCAGATCTGGTTCTGGATGGTCTAGCAACTTCAGCAACCTGGTAGTAATCAGAATGTTTCTTGATATATTTGTAAACTTCATTTAGGATGTAATCCTCAGCTGTTAGTTCCTTTTGCTGCCCTGTGGTATCGTGCTTAAATTCAGAAACTACATCATTTGCATTTCCTCCATTAGCTAATTTGGAAATTGTTTCCATCACTCTTAACATAACAGTTTTCCCTCCTTCTTTATAAAATATATTTTCTACAAATTCTGCACTAACTGTGGTTTTTTGAGCTACTTGCAACATAATCTTTGTTACATAGGAAATCAATACATAGAACTTGGCACTAATTTCTTTCTCTTGTGGATGATAAAAAAAACCACAATTTTCCACAAATCTGTCAAATTGATCAAATTCGTAATTAACCATGCGAGTATCAGATTTGAGTTTTGGTCTCTTAAAACCAATGATATTGTCAAGAACCATATTGGTATAGTCAAGGCCTGATCTCAGATTTGAAGAGTGATTCTGAATAAAGTCTAAAAGCTCACTTAGTTTACAAATTTTCTTCAATGCATCAACGTGGGCTCTGTTCACAAGATGCATTAAGTCCCATCGAAATTTGAAATTTTCTCCAAACAACTTTTTCATTTCGTTTTTAAATGGCTCGTTGTCCTTACAAAAAGCCCCATCTCCAACCATTCCAGATACCTTGGATTTAATTGCTTCTTCAGATAGTTTCAAGTGATTAGGAGACTTCAACACATCAAAAATTTCATTGGCCAAATAAACTCCTGATTTGCTGCGTACTAAATTTATCCCAGCAAGTTTTACAGTCTTATCTTCTTCACTCATAACTAATACAACTAGCATGCTTAATCCCAAAATTGTTCCAATGTCAGCTGTTATTGTGACTGAAGTTTGTTCTAAGAACCACTTTACAGTTTGTTCTTTAAGTTGATTATCTAATAGCTCACCAATTGTCTCGCACGCATGTGTGCTATGATTCAAATTTCCAACCTCACAACCTGACCTATGTAATACAGCTAGAAGTACTGGATATAGAGCCCATGCAGTGTTTGTTTTCATTATGTAGTATAAGATGTTGCCACATAAGTCTTCTATGCATTTAGTAGTGTTCCGAGAAGATGTTTTCATCACTTCATAAACAGCAGCTCTTTGATGATGCTGAAGTTTAATTAAATGTCTCTTCAGGTGGGTTTTCAGATTTCTAAACCATCTCTCTTGATTTTCTCCTTGTTTGCATACATAGGTTAAATCTTTAACATTGAAGTAACCTTTTATGTTAGAATGTTTGTCTGAAGCACATGCTTTGGGGTCTGTGCAAGCTATGCAATATAATGTAAACATTTTATCATCAGAAGCATCATCAATATCTTCTTGATGATTATCATCATCATCATCTTCATCCTCAACAGCTATATCTACATCAGGCATATTAGTGTCACTATTTGCAATGTTTTCCATTATATCACTTGGTACTGAAAATGAATCATCAGCATGCCCTAGATCCTTCTTTTCCACCAATTTGAATGTAGATTTGATCAAATCATTGTTCAGGATTCTTGTATTGATTTACACTTGCTTAAATGGGCTATGGAAATGTCAAATTTGTTGCTTTTTGCTTTATTAGATTTGGATGCAACACTTGAACTTGAAGGCATATTTTGACTCTTCTCTTTATTAACCACAACAGCTTGGTGAGTTTCTTTTGTTAGGCGCAAAATTGCATTCAATGTCTTCTGGATTTGGGAATTTTCAAATTCCTCTAAAGCAGTTTTGTTAGTCTGATGCGCAGATTCCTCACTTACCTTTTGTTTCTTAGGTGGAGGAGAAGCACTTTCTTCAGTCTGTGAAACATCTAGTGAAAAAGTTTCATTTTCTAGATTAGCAGTTGATGAAGTTGGTTCATTTTTCTGAGGTCTAGCACTAGCACATTTTGTGAACAAACTAAATGACTGCTTTGCTGTATCTCTTTGCTGCACTTCATCCTGGTATTTCTTTACTGCAATATCTAAGCTGTGGGCCCAAACTCTGGGACCTCTTGTATTGTAACAAATATTTTTTTTGGAATTAAAATGCTCCTCCCAGTTTTGCTTCTTTGAATATTTGTTCTTGCATTGACCACAAAAGTAACCCCTTTTAACACCCTCACTTTTCTCTCCAACTTCATCAATATTAGGATCCATTATTGATTATTGACTACCTGAAAAATATAAATAAGTAAAGTGAGTAAATATAGATAGTATGGTAAAAGTGAGTAAAAGTAAGTAAATATAGTATAATGAAAGTAAGTAAAAGTAAGTGCTTTAAACTTAGTAAAAGTAAGGAAGAGTAAGTAAAAGTAGGTAAGTTAAAGTAAGTAAAAGTAAGTTTAAACTTAACTAAACTTTTCAATTCTAGAGTCATGGTGGATTACTTAAAACCGCACAAGTAATTATCTGGCCAATTTATCAAACCTGGCCGAGATCAATGGAACATAGTCCAATCCTGATAATTTTATATTAAAAAAATACACGTTTTAATAAAATTTTAATTATCAAAACATTGAAGCTTGACAAAAAATAAAAATAATTGTTAAATATGGAATTACCAACTAAACTTAAAATAACTAAATTTGTAATTTAAAAAAATTGGTTTGTACAAGAACGTATACGCAAAAAAATTGCATAATGTCTAGCGGATGAACAAAACCCAAACCCAAATTTACTTTTTCTCATGGTCAAATTTACTGGAGCAATGCTCCCAAGATCCCAGGAATCTGGTCATGGCCAGGCCTAATGTACTTCTGAATGAGTGGAATGAGTGTTCCATTCCAGTAGCAAAGTAATTCAAATTCGAAATGGATGGAGCGCAGTGATTGGGCAGACATGTAACAGTCACACAAACAAACACACAAACGAATGTACGAACGCACAAACGAACGTATGAACACACAAACAAACATATGAACATGCACTAGATACACACCAAAAAAATGTTTATATCTCGAAAATGAAGCATTTGCGACAGAAATGCTATAGAAGGAAAGTGTCTTAGAATTTAAAAATCTACTTAATGAACATATAATAATTGCTGGACGTTAGACGGGTGTAATACTATAATAATACCTTCAATAATTACCCATGGTGGGTACAAATTGAATGCCCAGTCAGAATATAGGTGAAGTTAGCCCTTGGTAACTTTGGCTCACTAACCTAACCTATTGACATGTATGTCAGCTGATATCAGGGCTTGCATTTTTACCAATATGTGTTAGTAATCTTGGCCCAGGTCAACATGTATTAAATGACATGGGCTGGACCTGTAAATCAAAATAACTTCTTATGAGGTAGTTTTAGTCGCTTTATTCAAATTTGTCACTCATTTTTGTGCAAACTATTGTAGAAAATAATAATAATAATATAAATATATATTTAGTGTATTTGTAGTCAGGGGTGGGTATGACATCATGTTACTCTGCGACTTAGTTTATTGGTTTGTGTTCTGGCTATTTTTTGTTTCCTAATTGGATTCAGTTTGGTGGTGTTTGTGATTGAATTATGACGTGCCATTCATGTGATTTCGGCTTTGAGAACTTGATTCATCATGTGCCCTAAATGATTAATTAAATGATTAATTGAATACCCAGTTAGGTCAACTGAATGCATGGTTAGGTTAATTGAATGCCTGGTTAGATCAACTGTACGCCCTTGATGATTGGTTAGGTTAAGTTATGATATTTTCATTAGTTTAAACGAAAATGATGGGAGCAAACTTTTCTGGTTATTTTGAGGTGTTTTTGCACGTTTCCTGTGTAATGCATCATTTACGAGATCTCGTAACATGAACATGTTAGGTTATGCTTTATTGTACAAGTATAAAATGTAGTCAAAAATACATTTTTAAAGTGTATTTTGGTGTGCTTTGTTCAAATATGACCTTCATTTCTTGTGCAAATGAAAGAAATACAGTTGTCATTGCATGGCCCAAACACATATTTCTGTTCATTTGCACAAGAAATGAAGGTTATATTTGAACAAAGCACACCAAAATACACTTGAAAAATTTATTTTTGATTTCAACTTCAGGCCATGTAATTTTCTGCATAATGACCTCGACCCATATGAATGGGGGCACACATTTCTACATTACTGTATAGTCTTTACAGCCACACCTACACTTTTCCTCCTAAGTGTATATATGGAAATGTATATGGTTGTAAATTGTGACTTGGTCCGCAATTGATATGGACTGTGACTTATTTTTGGTTAGCAAGGTACTGGTAGTGATGGATACCATAATGAAATTGACTGGATTCTTTGGATCTGATATATTTGCATGTCAGTTATAAATAGATATAGAGTGTAACATATTTGTGGATAGTAGTCTATTATGACTTGATCCCCTGGATCGAGAGATTCTATCTTTAGTTTTTAATTGAGAATTAATTAGTTTTAAATTGATAATTATTTAGTTTTGTAAAAATTGGTGGTTATTATTCATTTTTTGACCCAGTCACACCTAGCTATAACAGCAATACCGTATATATTGAATAACCAATCAAAACTGAATAAGAACATATATATATTATCTTGTGCAAATTTGTATAAAATATGTTTTTTTATTAAAATATATTTCTTATTTTTGATGTTTTTTCAATATATATATATCGACTATTTGGTAAATATTTCTTATTTTTGGTGATTCTGGCTACTTCTGCGTAATTCAATTTGTCCTGTTTTACAAATAAATCATTTTTAGCATTTGTTCGTCTGTTGAACTCTGTTCAGTTTGGTTTGTTTTTTTTGTGACGAAGTAAGACGTGTCAGTTATGCATATTTGATTTTGAAGACGTGATCCGCCATATTGCCCTCGATGAAGGCAAGAGTTTAGACCTTTTTTTTCAATCATGGAATAATTAAGACATCCGTGACCTGCCCTAAATGAAATAGTGCTTGTATTTTAAGAAAAGATCAGAAGGTCTTTAGGTGCTATAAAAAAATCCTAAAAATAAACGTGTATCATTTCAGTTTAAGGGCAGGTGAAATTTAGCGGACTACCCATGCAAGGTTGGCACATGTTATTACATTATCATTTGTATAATTTAGGTCTTGGGGATACGGGGGTGGAGGCCCCGTAAAGATCATGCATCACAAATTGATCGGTCCTAATATTTTGCGGACAGTTCAGTATGTGACACCGGTTAGGTCAACTGTATGCCCTTGATGATTGGTCAGGTTAAGTCATGATATTTTCATTTAAATTCGTTAGTTTAAACAAAAATGATGAGTGCAAACTTTTCTGGTTAATTTTGAGGTGTTTTGTACGAAACTGCCATCCGTTTCCTGTGCAAATGCATAGTTTTCAAGATGCCAATATCTCGAAAACTACGCATTTGCACAGGAAATGGATGGCAGATTTGTGCAGAACACCTCAAAATTGACCAGAAAAGTTTGCTCTCATTATAAAAAGAGACTGGGTCAAAAAATGAATAATTACCAAATTGGTTATTGTCAATGTATAGGCAGTTTTTACATAGTGGAGCCACCTCAATGGGCCGAAGTGGCCCCTAGAGTACCCACTATAAAAATTTCTCATGTTCTTGTGGTTCGGAACCCACGTAAAATTGTAGGTCCCCTGCACCACCACAATTACGAATGCAGTTAGGTAGACCAGCCATGAGTGGATCCTAGGATCTTTGTTGGTCTGAAACATTATAACATATAACTAGTCTGAAATCATCATAAACTTATAAAGGGTCGAGATCACTGGGCCAAATTCACCAAGGGCCAACTTCACTGGCACCCATTATGGCCCTATGGATTGTCTAGGAACAGTGTCTACATAGTAAAGTTTTACCTAGTCCAGTTCACTCCTCCTAGAATCTGTGCATCCCTTCACAATTATGAACACAGTTAGGTATACCAGCCATGAGTGGATCCTAGGGTCTTTGTTGGGTATTATTATAGTATTACACCCATCTAACGTCCAGCAATTATTATATGTTCATTAAGTAGATTTTTTAATTCTAAAACACTTTCCTTCTATAGCGTTTGTCGCAAATGCTTCATTTTCGATATAAACATTTTTTGGTGTGTATCTAGTGTGTGTTCATACGTTCGTTTGTGTGTTCGTTACATGTCTGCCCAATCATTGCACTCGAATTTGAATTACTTTCGTACCGGAATGGAACTCATTCCACTCATTCAGAAGTACATTAGGCCTGGCTCTGTGATTTATAGTGATTCCTGGGCTGCCTACAAGACTATAAGTGATTTAGGTTAGGATAGGTTAGGTCAATTTTGAAGGTGAAATTTGTGTTTCCTATGGTTTTTGATGTTTTAAACGAATCTGACCTTCAAAACCGTCGGAAATGACTCGTTTTCGATTGCCGCTGGGGGGAGGGGGGTTATCTCAAAAACGAGTCATTTCCGGCGGTTTTGAAGGTCAGATTCGTTCAAAGCACATCAAAAACCATAGGAAAAACATAAATTTCACCTCCAAAGGGAGACGGGTGTAATACTATAAATTTACCCTTTGTTGGTCTGAAACATTATAACATATTATAACTGGTCTGAAATCACCATAAACTTATAAAGGGTCGAGATCACTGGGCCAAATTCACCAAGGGCCGACTTCACTGGCACATAGTAAAGTTTCACCCAGTCCAGTTCACTCCTCCTCGAATCTGTGCATCCCTTCACTAAACTCCTCATACTGGAGCCTAGACCTATAAGTTTTCATATGAGACAATTTCTTGATTGAGAAATATATTTTGTTTTAATAAGCAATATAATTATGCGTTCAACCGTCCTTGATAGGCCCAAGTAACTTTTTTGTTGAGAACTTCTTATGCTCTTCTAAGATTAGAAAATTTAAACATCCTAATAATTTTGGACCAGACTAAGCGACGATAGTCTATTAGGCTAGCCATGCCTCAGCCTTGGTCATTGTATATTGCAAAATTAAGAAAACGGGGGTAAAAGCCAAAGTCCCAATATGCTATTAATCTTGGAAATAAACTTTTGTTTATATTATGACAACCGACAAGAACCTAACTAATCATAGAATAAGCGTATAGGCCTCAGGCACTGCGAGGTAATCGCTTAAGAAATATGATGAGTTCCGTTTTTTTACCAATAAGCTATACAAGTTTTCACTCATTGGGATCGGACATGTGTAATTAAGTTCTGTCAAAACTATCAGAATTTTTTTTTTGCCGTTATTTTCTCTTTGAAGTTATCTTACTGGTAAGAACATAAGAACATAAGAAATTTTTATAGTGGGCACGCTAGGGGCCACTTCGGCCCATCGAGGTGGCTCCACTATGTAAAAACTGCCTGTACATTGGCAACAACCAATTTTTACAAAACTAATTAATTATCAATTTAAAACTAAAGATAGAATCTATGGATCCAGAGGATCAAAGTCATAATAGGCTACTATCCACAAATATGTTACACTCTATATCTATTTATAACTGACATGCAAATATATCAGATCCAAAGAATCCACTCAATTTCATTACGGTACCCATCAATACCAGTACCTTGCCAACCAAAAATAAGTCACTGTCCATATCAATTGCGGGCCAAATCACAATTTACAACCATATACATTACAATATATATACTTAGGAGGAAAAGTGTAGGTGTGGCTGTAAAGACTGTACAGTAATGTAGAAATGTGTGTGCACCCATTTAAAGGTGTTTGTGGGGCAAGTGAAGATCATGAGTTTTTCAATACTTCACAGTACTTTTGTGACCCCTATTATTAGTGCACTAGCAACTGTGTTTAAACCTAATTTTATTGCATTTTATTTAGACAATTTTTAAAGGTTGATAACTCAGTTTGCATTTCGGTAGTCAATTAGGCCCTAGGTGTTTATCCTGAACTAATTTTCTTTCTGGCTAATTTTCTCGTGTTACTTTGGCGTAACTAGTTAATTTAGAGTCAGGCCCGTAGCCAGTGGGGAGTCGAGGAGTCGAACGACCCCCTCGTTTGACAGGAAAGGTCCACTTTTGTAACCATAGTTACAGGGACGTCATTTCAAATTGGCTTGGGAGGAGGTCGAAGAAAGCAGTGAGAGGCCCCTCACATGTCAAAATTTATTAAGTGTTACTCACACCACTGTACTTTATAATCAAATTAATATAAACAAGAATAATTAAATGGTATCAGCTAGACTGGTTATTTACAGTTAACTAACAAATTATTAAGTTAAGCAATAAAATCATGAAATAATTGAAATTTATATCACGTAATGTAGTAGAGGATATCTTCTAGACTTCATTTTTGTAAAATCATCCCTGTCCCTACCCTCTCGTTTGGAGGGGTAGGGACAGTGATAAATTAGGTTGATAAATCAGTGATAAATTAGGTTCTATATCCGAATCCGATCCGATATAGAACCTAATCTATCACTGCACAGATTTTCAATTTATCACTGCACGAATTGAAATTATTACTGCGCAAATTGGTTATCACTGCACACTAAAATTAGGTATGCTTCAAAGGTCAAGGTCAACGTTTAAAATATTAATGCAATATATGGCCAGGCCCGTGCCCGGAGACCATGGCCCCTTACCACCTCTCCCCCTCGCTATGCCACTGCCTTCTTCATTGCAAAGGTTAAGCAGCTTATTTTTTATTAGTGTTAATTTCGAAAAGGGCGTTCCATAGAAACTGTTGACATTGCTATAATTGCGTATATTTTGAGAAATTCACAGATAGTATGAAACACATTATTTGGTTAATTTTCTTTTAATGCATTTCAATTAGTTCTTGCACATTATTCTTGAGACAAGAATATGCAGAATAAAATACAGAAAAAATGTGATACGGGAAAATTGCCAGATGAATGATGATCATTGATCAGAATATTTTTGCGCACCTATGATGGTGTAATAAAACGTTTTCCAAGTATTATATATATATATATATATATATATATATATATGTTAAACACAGACCGTGCATGGCACAAGGAACTCTTCTGGGAAAATTAAATCCCTATAGTCCGAATAAGTAATGATAAATGACAAATACCATAGTTTTTTTCCCTTTTTCATGATTTTAGCCCGACGTGGGCAACGGATCTCTCGCAAAGAGATCCCATAAATATAGCTTCCCTCACCAGCTATCTGCAAAGCAGACAGGATCCAGCTTTGGGACGTGGATCTAGGGTTTAAAGCAAACCTAGATCCCTACACTCAGAACCTCTATATAAGTAAAAGACTCGTTGCATTCACGTCGTGTTGAATAAATCAAAGAAAAAGGGGGTAACTATTGTATTTTTAGCCAAAAAAAACAAACTTAAACCTCAACCGGGACATTGAGCGTCCACTTTTCAAGGCACGAAACACGTCCGTTTAGTATACACAAACTCAGAATGGTTCCCTGAGAACAATATATGTTAAACACAGACCGTGCATGGCACAAGGAACTCTTCTGGGAAAATTAAATCCACTATAGTCCGAATAAGTAATGATAAATGACAAATACCATAGTTTTTTTCCCTTTTTCATGATTTTAGCCCGACGTGGGCAACGGATCTCTCGCAAAGAGATCCATAAATATAGCTTCCCTCACCAGCTATCTGCAAAGCAGACAGGATCCAGCTTTGGGACGTGGATCTAGGGTTTAAAGCAAACCTAGATCCCTACACTCAGAACCTCTATATAAGTAAAAGACTCGTTGCATTCACGTCGTGTTGAATAAATCAAAGAAAAAGGGGGTAACTATTGTATTTTTAGCCAAAAAAACCAAAACTTAAACCTCAACCGGGACATTGAGCGTCCACTTTTCAAGGCACGAAACACGTCCGTTTAGTATACACAAACTCAGAATGGTTCCCTGAGAACAATATGTTAAACACAGACCGTGCATGGCACAAGGAACTCTTCTGGGAAAATTAAATCCCCTATAGTCCGAATAAGTAATGATAAATGACAAATACCATAGTTTTTTTCCCTTTTTCATGATTTTAGCCCGACGTGGGCAACGGATCTCTCGCAAAGAGATCCCATAAATATAGCTTCCCTCACCAGCTATCTGCAAAGCAGACAGGATCCAGCTTTGGGACGTGGATCTAGGGTTTAAAGCAAACCTAGATCCCTACACTCAGAACCTCTATATAAGTAAAAGACTCGTTGCATTCACGTCGTGTTGAATAAATCAAAGAAAAAGGGGGTAACTATTGTATTTTTAGCCAAAAAAACCAAAACTTAAACCTCAACCGGGACATTGAGCGTCCACTTTTCAAGGCACGAAACACGTCCGTTTAGTCCGTTTAGTTTAACATATATTGTTCTCAGGGAACCATTCTGAGTTTGTGTATACTAAACGGACGTGTTTCGTGCCTTGAAAAGTGGACGCTCAATGTCCCGGTTGAGGTTTAAGTTTTGTTTTTTTGGCTAAAAATACAATAGTTACCCCCTTTTTCTTTGATTTATTCAACACGACGTGAATGCAACGAGTCTTTTACTTATATAGAGGTTCTGAGTGTAGGGATCTAGGTTTGCTTTAAACTCTAGATCCACGTCCCAAAGCTGGATCCTGTCTGCTTTGCAGATAGCTGGTGAGGGAAGCTATATTTATGGGATCTCTTTGCGAGAGATCCGTTGCCCACGTCGGGCTAAAATCATGAAAAAGGGAAAAAAACTATGGTATTTGTCATTTATCATTACTTATTCGGACTATAGTGGATTTAATTTTCCCAGAAGAGTTCCTTGTGCCATGCACGGTCTGTGTTTAACATATATTGTTCTCAGGGAACCATTCTGAGTTTGTGTATATATATATATATATATAAATAACGCAAGGGTTACTAGGTATTTTCAGTCTTTCATTTACTCAACCGGTCAAATCTGAAATACTCCTCCTGACTCCATCTTTCTCCCTGTCTTTCAAACAGTCTGTCTAGGCATCTCGAAAACCATGGCTCTTGATTTTGGCTCTCTTCTTCCTCTATGGGGGGGGGGACGTTTCTGCGGGCATTCGCCTTTGGCCCTCCTTCCTGCATAATATATATATATATATTATATATTATATATATATATATATATATATATATATATTAACTTCGCCATAGGTTTGGTGACAATTGATCTTCCGTAATAAGCATATACTGTAAATCAACATTTTTTATGAATGAGATAAGGGCACTTTTGGAGCATGAAATATTTGAACTAAGAAAGAGGATTTGTTCTCTTACGTTGGTAGTGAAAATCCTGATTATAGTTTTGTATCAGTGAAGCTTTAAAGCAGTGGTGGCCAACCTTTTTCTGTGGCGTGCCACTATTTGACTTGAAATTGTGAAATGTACCAATTTGAATATTTTAGCGTCCGTAAATTATAAAATAAATTATTCTTCAAAATGTAGCTGCTCATTACAATCACTCGCAGCTAATTCTTCGTCGTCCGCGTGCCGAGGGGTTGGCCACCACCCCTGCTTTAAAGCAATAGTTCTTGACCTTTTTAGGCTGCGACCCAAATTCTGGTCGCGGGGCTTGCTCGGCGACCCATACCTTTAAACAGTTCACTCGTAATAGATAATAAAATAAATAAATAATGATAAAATGATTCGGGATAACGTAAATAAATAATAAATGACAGTTTAATAACCCACTCAAAATGGCTTGGCAGCCCAGTTTTGGGTCGCGACTCAGGGGTTAAGAACCACTGGTTTAAACGTTAGTGAGCCAGTTTTAGAGGACAGCTGTAAGGAATATGAAATAGATGGTATGAAAATATATAAGCATAAAAGTAAAGAAGAAAGGGGGTAGAGTACTCATACAGTATATCAGTAAAAAACAAAATTCTGTTGAGATAGACTATCAAGACTGATGATCGTATAGAAAATTCTTAGTTTTATAGTTTTAGTTTTATAGTTTTTTATAGAATAGAATAGAATAACCTTTATTAATAATAATAAAATAAATTTTTTTCAATTTACAATGCCATGAATAATTGTGAAACTCGACTATTTATTTTATTTAATTTGGCCCTTAAGCTTTAGGCTTTACTGGGCTCTTATTAGAAATAAGCAGCTAGTTGTTATAAATTAATAATAATAAATAAATAAATAAGTAAGTAAGTATTATTAATAGTTAAAACATGTATTACAATATTAAACAATATTAATGGATAATATTAAACAATATTAGTGGACATTAATCCTAGATTTTTGTTAGTATGCCATTATTAATCGGGATTTCAACTTGGTTTTAAACAAATTTACATTCACAATATTTTTTATATCGACATGAAAGTCATTCCATAGTTTTAATCCAATGAAAATGGATAGTTTTTGAGATGAAGACAATCTAAATTGAGGTATACGGTCCTATTCAAAGGAGTGACATAACGAAGGAGTGACAAATCGGAGATAAAATTCAAAGGAGTGACATAACAAAGGAGTGACAAATCGGAGATAAAATTCAAAGGAGTGACACGAAAATACCAACAAAGAAGAAGAAAGAACAAATCCAGAGGGAAGAGAGGCTTGCAACTGTTAGGTTAGGTTAGGTTAGGTTAGGTTAGGTTAGGTTTCTAGTTTTTGAAATAAAATCTTAATTTTAACAATCTAACAAATTTTGTTTTTTTAAATAAAATTTTAATAATTATACTCCTTTGAATTTTATCTCTGATTTGTCACTCCTTTGTTATGTCACTCCTTCGTTACGGTATTTATGTCACTCCTTTGTTATGTCACTCCTTTGAAATGTCACTCCTTCGATACAGACCCGAGGTATAACAAGCTTTGATCTATTTCTGGTCTGATACGAGTGGATTTCTTGATGAGTTACAAAATATCTATTTACCCATTGCAAATTAATGATTTTGTTCTTACACTTGTAAATAAAAATCCTGATCCTTCTTAATTTCATGTCCATTAATTACCATTAAGAATTCCTATAAAAATTCCTTCTAATTACAGAGATTGTCAAACGTTCGTCTACAATAAGTAGATCTTTACATATATTTTGGTTGACAAATACGCGAGTTTCTGACGTAATGTAATTCAATATAAGTTATTAAATTTCTTGAATGAAAACGCTGACTAGGCTATCAAGTTTGGCGTATGATGGAAGCATATCAGAGAGCCCAGTAAAGCCTAAAGCTTAAGGGCCAAATTAATAAAATAAATAGTCCAGCTTCACAATTATTTATGTCATTGTAAATTGTAAGACCACTATATTTATTTTATTACTAATAAAGGTTATTCAATTCAATTCAATATCAGAGTTGGTTGAAAGAATGGAATCATGGTAGACCTAATACTGGACCAGTGACCATATTAGGCCTCCCATATTATCGGTAGTTAAGGCTAGACTAGGTTTGTCATGTTTGATTGGAAAGGTTAATGTAATATAATTTTAACCTCATGGCTCTGAACTTTAATGCCGGATGTCTCATCAGTACCCATTATCGAGAAGTTTGACAGAAATTTACTACATATGATGCATCACTTGTCAAACTAAAATGTTAGTCTCAGATCTGATGGTGTCACTTTTTAAAATAATAATATTACAGGGTATAGGCCTTTTCCTTACGAATGTAACTCACTTTCACATTAGCCATTGTATGTTATTCTACCTGCAACAACAAAAAAAAGGCTCCAAAACAAGACATCAATTTGAAAATTTGTTTTAGTTCTAATGTATTACATTCGTAAATTTAATTTAAAATAAATTTTCATATGAGACTGGACTTATGGGACACCCTGTATATTTATATATATAGTAATTATATAGGAAAATAAAACAATATAAATATGCATTGATGTAATAATTAATATTTAAAATTCCCTGTATCTACTTTTAATAGTCAAGTTTAATGAGAAAAATATATTTATAAAAGCTTTGCACTTATTTCATGGCATTTCAAGCATGATTCTAAAGACATTTTTCTCCATTAAATAAATAGGTCAACATAAATAAATAAATAAACACATACATATATATATATATATATATATATGTTATGTAAATAAATAAATGTTATGTAAATAAATATATTAATGTAAATAATAGATATTATTTACATTCCTCAAGATCTTTTCAGTACTCGAATGTTACATATTACGACACAATCTCATCGATATTCGTAATGGATGTATCATATTTTCGTTTGAACCTTCTTTTGTTTTAATTCTCTATGAATTATAAAACTTTAATAATTATGACCAGAAACAAATGACAAACGCAAGAACATAGGACGTTAACCGTTTAACATGCTGGGGGGTAGCTGGCTCCGCCAATTGAGCAGTAAAATGAAACGGAGAAAGTCACTGCACTATTGACACTCGTAGAGGTAATTGTATAATATGAGGTGACAGATGACCAGAAAACGATTTTAAATTTGCCTTCACGGTTAGCTACTTTTTTTGGTGCAGGGGCCACATCCGTTTCGATGTCAGATGAGGGGTTTAAGTCATCTCTGTAACGAAAAATGTTGTGTACCTGATTGTAAGGAGTTACAAGGACAAGAGGAAGCCTCAAAGACCTTTTGGTCCACTCGGTATGGGTGGATTTCTGTTATACACAAGTTTGGTAAATGGACATTGCAGTCTATTACGTATATTAGGAAACACCGTGTATGTCATGAACTTAACCACTCAGATTAAATTATAAATAAACATAACCATTTAAACAAAATAAAACTTTCTTTTATGGTGTATCCTCTCTCTCTCTCTCTCTCTCTCATCAGCTACGCCAATCCATGCAGGCAACATCCAAAACTAATTTCCCCAGACTGTGGTAGTAAGTGTGCCCCAAGGGTCACCTGAGTCTGAACATTAACAGGGTGAGTGGCTGGCCCAATCCAACCCACCTGTCAGCAGCTGGGAGGAAACCCATAGCCCACCGCCTACAGAACAACACGAGTTCACTGAGCTTAGTAATAAGTTAAGTTAGGCTAGGCTAGGTTTGGTTAGTAATTATGGACTATGTCTCCGGGATGCCTTTGGATTTCATAATTTTATCATTTATTTACCTAAGCATGGTATCACTGTCATCGACGATAAGTGCTTTGTTAGAACGCTTGCGTCGTCGCTTCTTGCAAGCATCAGTGCCAATTCCAAGATGACAGGTATAAGAGACCGTAGTCGTCACTGTGGACAGGTGGATGTGCGTCCTTACAGATTTCTTGCCCACCAAGATTTTTTTACGTCTTATGGCCTCTTTAGCATCCTCACCTTTATTCAGAAATGGAAAAAGTTACAATATTCTTGAAAGTTATAAACGGGAAAAGAGCTAAAAGGTTTATAATAAACAAGCCTTGTCTAAATGGCCGACAAGATAATTTATCCACACCTCCTAACTTAACCTAAGTTAATTTTACTTAATTTAACCTTACCAACCTAACCGATGTTAGCGTGTATTGAATGCATTATTAAATATCACTTAAGTAATATTATTTTTATTTAAGATGAAAATATTCCCTTTTAGGGACGACACGACACTTTCCATAATCATTTACGGACTAAAGCATAATTCTAAAGCTACACAGCAAATACCTCCACCACATTATACGAGTATTTCCGTGGAAAGTGTTTAAACTAGACAGTCAATTCAAGGATATATCATTTAACCCAATCAGTTAAAGCATTCTGTTAAATTAGCCGACTGAAAGCTGCGTTGATTAATTATTTTCTCATTTAATTAAAATTTGGGAAATAGTTCCTGTATCAGCCGTGTTATCGGAGGTATTTTTTTTTTCGGTCATCGTGACACGAACGAGCGTGTAGCGATATTAGCGGTGTCGCCACAGTTTCAGATATGCTTTTTATTAAAAATCCTTAAATACCATGCAAAAAAGATCTAATGAAGATTTAGGTTAGGTTAGGTTACGTTAATGAGGTTATTTAGCTTAGGTTAAATGTCGCCATCCACAACTGGAAATGAGATGTGGAAATATCACGGTTTTGTAAAGTAACCAAATATGTTTGTGTATAACCGTTTGAGAGTTCTGTAGGTGGAGGTTTGCATCTCTTGATGCCTTTCTCGTCTCAGTATTTTGCAAACCGTGCGATCACACATTTTCCCCTTTTAAACCTTTATTTCTTTCATAACTATGGTAAATTAGACCAAGGCCATATGAGGTCCTCCTTGGAAGAAGTGGCTAAGCGACAAAAGTAAGAAAACGACATAAAAAGAAGCTAAAATTGTATAAAATTTGAAAGTTGTTACAACTTTTGAACTTTTGAAGATATTTCGCCGAACTAAGTTTAAAAGTTATTTTACTTTCAAACTTGTACAACTTTAACTTGCGTTTTCTGGCGTTTTCTACTTTTGTCGCTTAGCCACTTCTTCCTAGGAGAACCTCATATTTTACCTAGGTTAAGAAATAAGAGTTAATTTGTACTTTGCAAATGTTAAATTTATTTTTTTTAACCTGACCTTTTCCGACAGTTCGAGAACCGTTAAATTATTAAGCCTATTATAGCATAAATTCCATTTAAATCAATCAAAATACAGGAGGAGGAAGTATGCAGGCTGTAATTCAATATGTATGGTGTGATTTAACTGTGTGAATTTCTGACATCCATTAATTATTATCAGTTACTAATACTAAATGAAATATTTTCATACATATATAAGTTAACTAACCAAACCTGATTTAACCTTGATTACATGTACCTAATTGAATATCCCCTGAACATGCGTCATGGGACGACCCACAATTGGTAAAAGAAAAAGGTCAGTGGGCACTCGCACTATTGTAGGTACGACTCCGCCGAACGTCAATAGATTGCGCGCCGAAACTCAGACCTATAGTAGGCAGAACTTATTGCTCAACTCTCCAACTTATCATTTATTAAGCCCCCTCCACTGCACATCTACGCTTTGAAAGGGAGAGGTCTCTTAATCGAAGCGATAAGAAGACCGGAACGAACCCAGGCACTTTGACTCCACTTTCCCAAACGGAATCGCTCGGAGACTGCGAGGTCCCCATAATTATTAAAATATATTTCCTCTTTTCATTCATTATTAACAGGATTATTATTCTAACTTAACCTGATTTAAGTTACATTATTTAACATACAGGGTGGTGCAAAAATGTGTTCCCGAAAAACTATGCAATAATTTTTGGGGACATTTTTATGGATCACGCTGTACATTTTTTCCGACAATAAAATTATATATATATATATATATATATATATATATATATATATATATATATATATATATATATATATATATATAGGGCGTTTCGTAACATGTGGGACGCACTTTCAGGATGGATTTAGGATCTGAAAACAATGCAAAACGTTTATATAAACATATCCCCGAAATCGCTTTGTTTCCGAGTTACAGCCCGTTTTGTGTTCCAGCAATTCTTTACCCAAGCTGTTTACAAACACTGCTTGCCGACAATGTTTGTGAGTATGTACGAGACTTATTTCATGTATGGCCTTGCCGATTGTAATGTTTCGTACAATCTATGACATGTTTCAATATCGTTGAGTGTAGAACCATCAGTCAGTCAGAGGTGCATCGCGGTGTTTCACTTTTCGTATTCGTAACTTCTTACCGTGAATAAATGCAGTCCAGTGAAAAAAAACTTAAAAGTTTTTGTGCTATTCAGTGATAGTGTGCATTTGAAGTGAGAATGGAGACTTATTCAAACAGAGAAATGGCAGACATGCATCTCATGTATGGACTTGCCGAGTGTAATGCGGCCCCAGCAAGATGTCTGTATGCGGAAAGGTTTCCGAATCACCATCTGCCAGATAAGGAAGACCTTTCAGAGAATAGACGAGCGTCTTGGTGATACAGGATCATTCAACAAGCAAGTTTCAGATGGTGGTAGACCAATCAGCGCTAAAACTGTTGAGTTGGAGGAGCGGGTCCTGAATCGCGTGGAGGAACATCATGGTGTCAGCACCCGAAGGATAGCAGCAGCAGAGGGTGTAAGATACGCAACTGTGTGGAGAATTTTACGGGAACAACAGCTTTACCCAGATCACATTCAGAGAGTACAAGGCCTTCCTGAAGCTGATTTCCCACCACGAGAGGCTTTTTGTACTTGGTTCCTTCAACAGTGTGCTCGCGACCCTCTTCTTCTATCCTCCGTGTTGTTTTCTGATGAGGCTGCCTTCACAAGAAGTGGCGTGATCAATTTTCACAACACTCATTACTGGGTCAAAGAAAATCCACATGCCATCATCCAATCAAGGCACCAATAACAATTTAGTATCGATGTATGGGCAGTGCTTATTGCCGACAACTTAATCGGTCCTTTTGTTTTGGCTGGAAGATTAACAGGAGAATCCTATTCCAATTTTTTAAGGAATGATTTAAGCGATTTACTAGATGAAGTTCCTCTTAGTGTCCGACGTCGTATGTGGTTTATGCATGACGGCGCTCCGTCTCATTTTAGTCGAGTAGTCAGAGACTATTTGGATGCCCATTTCCCTGATAAATGGATAGGCCGTGGAGGACCCATTGCGTGGCCTGCTCGCTCCCCGGACCTGAATCCACTCGATTTTTACCTGTGGGGTCATCGGAAATCCATCGTTTACGTGACACCCATTGACAACGTTGAAATGCTTCGCCAACGTGTAGAACAAGGATGCCAGAAAATCCAAGCAATACCTGGAATGTTTGAACGCGTCAGGCAGTCTATGACGAGGCGTGTTCAGGCGTGTATTCAAGCGCAAGGCGGTCATTTTGAGCACTTCCTTTAAAGGTAAGGTGGATACTTGCTGGAACACATAACGGGCTGTAACTCGGAAACAGAGCTATTTCGGGCATATATTTATATAAACTTTTTGCATTGTTTTCAGGTCCTGAATCCATCCTGAAAGTGCGTCCCACATGTTATGAAACACCCTATATATATAATATATATATATAATATATATTATATATATATATATATATATATATATATATATATATATATATATAAATCTTTTTATTATCGGAAAAAAAATGTACAGCGTGATCCAAAAATATCCCCCAAAATTATTGCATATTATTTTTGGGAAGGAGGTTAAATAACCCCAATAAAAAAAAAAATAAAAAATAAAAAATATATATATATATATATTAGTGGCGTGCAGTCAGGGGAAGCGGGACATGCGCCGCCTACCCATTTAAAAGTCAAATAACAAAAAGTGAGTATATTACTACAGTAATCGAAAACTAATATAAAGTTATGATACTTGTATAATATATATATATATAATATATATATATATATATATATATATATATATATATATATATATATTTGCAGCTACCATTTACCCTGTGGACACACCCACCCACTGATATATATATATATATATATATACTTACCCTGAGAACTACAAAAGTAGAGGATGAGAACTATAAGGAGAGGGCCCCAAATTTCATTTTGTTGCTGTGAGAAATCAAGAAAATTGCGGTTAGATTATAATTAAAAAGAAATGTCATGCATCTATCTCTCTCTCTCTCTCTCTCTCTCTCTATATATATATATATATATATATATATATATATAGAGAGAGAGAGAGAGAGAGAGAGAGAGAGAGATATGCATACCAGTAAAGACTATTTAACGAACTTAATTTAACTTATTTCGTTAAATAATTTAACCCATGATGCAAAATAATAATAAAAGAAATTTTAAATAAATTTGTAAAACAATTTTTTTTAATTTTTACTATTAAATTACTATTAAATTAAACTATTACTATTCAATTTTATTCCGTGTATCCAAAGATACAATTGAATTCGACCAAGTTCAAACTTTTTGTAAACACTGTATTCGTTCTACCTTAAATTTTATTTCTATTATTTAATTCCACGTATTGTCCGTCAATGGTCTGAGCTTTCAGTAACTCGTGTTACCATTATCAGTGCGTAGAAGAAATCCAATAAATCCAATCCAATAAATCCAATAAATCCAATAAATTTCAGCATTGACCAGTTAATAATATCTTCGAGTCTTTTTCCAAAACTTTTATTTTATAGTAAATAACCAAATTGGTAAGTTTTAATCTATTATTTTTTCCTAATTTCATATTGATTTATTGATTTAGATTCATTTTTACAGTTTTCTGAACACACTGATGATGGTTACAGGAGTTACTGAAAGATTTTAACGTAAAAATAGTTTATTAAGTGGTGTGCTAATCACTGTTCTCGCATTATTTAAAAATTCGCTTTATTCGCTATAAATAGCTGATATATATATATATATATATATATATATATATATATATATATACACACACACGAGTATATCCTGGTATGGGTTATTACTAGATGCTGGCGTATTGAACCTACCTCAGAAAATCCAATCAAAACGATCGCATCAACTTAAAATTGAACAGTACACACGAAGGACTGTCAAGGAAGGAATAAACCAAATGACGGAGATAATTTTAGCTTTATACTGTTTACCTCAATTAAATAAAATGCCCACTTTTCCTTAACACATGGCAGGAAAATCTTAATTCTAATATTTTTTCCTTCTTCCAGTGGAGCCTTTTATATATATATATATATATATATATATATATATATATATATATATACACATAAAGTCCTCTTTATACGTCAACTCGATTTACGCCGATTCGCTTATACACGATCGACAAAATAAGGAACGTTATTCGGTATACGTGACCGTGATCCGCGTTTACACGATTTAACAAACGACTAATCGGCTGGCGGAACTGTTTTCGCTCGGGTATATGTAAATATGTACAGGCCAGTGTTCGAAATCAGAGAGGGGTCAGTGGGGGTTTAATCTCCCCCAAATCTACATGGAAACCTTGGAAATGTGCTGTCCAAGGGGACCCAGGGTGGGTCCTGTAGAAACCCCTATAAATATTTATATGTAGCGTGTTAATTTTCTATATCTAAAGCTTTCAAGTTTTAATTTACATGAAACGTGTAGCCAGGCCCATAGGAACAGGTGCGGCAGGTGCGGCGGCCGCCGAACCAATATTTCGCCATTTAATTTTATTATTCAGATTTTTTTTCTGGAGTTTTGTAAAGAATGAATTATTTTTTAAATTATGGGGAACGTAAAAACACTTTATTTGTATTGGTACCAGTGGCGGCGCTAGACCCGGGCGAGACCCGACAGTAGGGCGGATCGAAAATGAGGTTTTTAAACGTTTTTTTCGAAATTCAAATATGGCTAGTGCGGAAAATATGTGGGTGCTATAGATAATGACTGTGCATAAATATTAGTCCTGCGAAATTATATCTTCAGGTGCCACAAAGCCGTCGAAAAAAGTGAAATATAATGATTTTCTTATATTCTGCATTAGTACAATAACTGAAACTTACTTGTTATTATTATATATTAAGTGTTCCAATTACCAAAATAGTTACTGAATTACGCAGCTCTTAGTTTATTTAGATCAATGTTCTTTTGATTAATGATCTAAATAACCAGAACTCACCACGAGGAGGTGGCTGCGTGTCGAGCTCCACCCATGCCCTCCCAACCACCCATCCTTGCGCATGTTTTTTTCTATTAACGTTTTATTTAAACTTTATATTCAGCTTTACTTTCGAATGATGGCATTTTTTTACGTGACTGAAGTGTTGATCTTATGAAGCCATCTCGCGCGTTCAATCCAAATACTTTTGATGATGCTTCAGTCACTAATTTTACCATTCTTTCTACTACTTGTGTATGACAAGGGAATTTCTCGAATGGAGGGGTACTCTTGTTTTCTATGAATTCTTCAATCTCATTTTCTGTCAGGTGTCTTGTCACAGGTGGTTCAGTGACAATGCATTTTTGCCAATTAATTAAATCAGTATAATCAGTAGCTTCAAATTGAATAACAGGTACTGTGAAACGCCTCACAACTTTTTCCTTGTTTGTTTGCCTTGCTTTCTTTATTCGCCTCCACGCTAATTCTCTTATGGCGCTGCGGTCATCATGAATCATTGATGCTAGAATATTTTCTGGATTTGCAAAAAATGCATTTCTTTGTATGACAGGGTTTACAATATCCTTTACTTCGTCATTCAGTGTTCTTGTTAGTTCAATAGTTTTGAAAACATGTTTTGAGCCATTGACAAAAGACGTACTTTGCTTAATAGAAAACCACATTGGGATGTAGACCTTCATTATAAAAGAAGCAATGTTCATGAGGTTCTCAGATGGACTTACAGTTGAAACGTATAGACGAAGCAAACGATTTGCTGTAGTCAGCCATCGTGAATGTGCCATTTTGCCTGGACTACGATGAGCAAGATCTGGAGAGCAATATCCCTTTGTTATGGCCTGATGAATATCAATTAGATATTTTTGGTCGGTGCTAAGATCTTCACAGTCTACAGTTGGTTCCTCAGCATCAATCCTTTCAAACTCGACAATAGGAAGACTCTCACAGTTCTCTAATTCCCTGCCAATAGGACCGGTGAATCCGCGGGGGCCAGATGTTTTTCCATCCAGCTTTGCAACTAAATGGCGTAATGGCAATTCATTGGCATGGAGCTGGCACACTAAATGTTGAACTGGCTTCTTCAGCTTCAATTCTATAAGCCTTATAACGCCTCCCTTTTCTCCAGTGTTGACTGCTGCACCATCGCATCCAATGGCAACAAGGTTTTCCAGGTTCATGTCATTATTTCCAATATACTCAAACATTCCTTTACATATTTCTTCAGCTGATCCAGAATTCACAGAATAATGGCCCAAATAATCTGAACCAGGTTCTCTCACTAAAGTGATATTCTTCTGTTACCTTCTTCTGATATACTTTGGACTCTTTTTTTTCTTGGAAGAGAGTAGAATCTTTTCGACCATCAAAATAGATTCCTCTGATTGGGACCTGATTTGATCTTTCATAATTTCTGATCTCTTCTTTTGTCTTTCTCTTCTGATTTTACTCCTATCCACTACTTCAGATGTATTGTCAATAGAAACTTCTCCAATATCTTGCAATACTGCACTAACAATGAATGCTGCAGCTCGATCTGAAACTGCAGTCCTGTCACAAGCAGTAGCCACTGAAGGTAGATTTGTAGTTTTCCTTTTCTTGAATAATTGTTCTTCAGGTTGTTCGAGCTTTCTCTTCGAGCTAACTGGCTCTGGAAATGTATCGTCTGATATTTCGCCAGATTCACTTTCACTATTTGATGTCGATGATGATAATTCAACATTTGTATCCTGCAATTTCTCCTGTGAAGATTCTTTGGTGAGCCTCACAGCTTCTTTTTGCTTTCTTAGCAACGTAGATGCTTTTTTCTTTGAGAGTGTAATATCTACTCTATCAATAAACAGTTTTCTTTCACTCCTTTGATCTAAGAGGAACGTCACTTCTTCCTTTGGAACCGTTTTTTCTTTGGGACAAGAACATTGTGTTAGTACTTTGCACTTGCACGCTGCAATGTCAAAAAGTTTCGTGTGTGCTTCTTTTTTGAACATATCAATCTTTGCTTTGTAAGCTTCAGAATTTTTTCTGCTTTGGTATGGCTTCATAATGACACGATACTTTTCGTGGTAGCTTCTGAACATTGTTTCAATTCGCCTGTCTGACAGAATTGGGACGGAAGCACTTTCCCAAATTGTTTTCAATTTATCAACAACTTGTTCTAATATTTGAGATATTGAAGGATCTTTATTAGTATTCTGTTTCAAATCGTTTCTTACAAACAAGTAATATTTAAAAACTCCTTCGTATGTAGGAAGATTCCTGTGCCACAAATCTTCCCCCATACCAAACATGGGGCACTCAGTTGAGGCCCTGGTTGATTTTGCACAAACTCGAGACATTTTGAAAGTATACAAATCTGAAAAAGAAAGAGCTAATATCAATTATACGTTAATTTCAGTTAATAGTACATGGCAAACTTAGGGCAACACAATACAGAAATGCAAAATATATAAGAAATATAGTTTAGACTATCTGAGTAACGCCAACAACAGAACACCCACCTGCTACGAGAGCGACAGCTACACTGAACCGAGGTACTCACGTGACAGCTGAGTGAGCTGACTATAGAAAACTGTTTTTAGAGAATAGAAACTTTTTTTAAAGGTTGACTGAGCTATTTTTATACAAGTGTGAATAAATTCTTGTCTATTGTGCATCGTGGACTCTTCTGTAATTATTGGTTAAAATCTGCTTTTTTCAATTTTTTTCAATATTGAAGGTCATTGTGGCACCTGAAGATATTAATGTTATGATTTTAAATTTATACCAGCTTATTTCCTCACTACTACACACATTTTCCACACTAGCCAATTTGAAAATTCGAAAAATGAGTTTTTCACTCCGCCCTACCCGACAGTGCCCGGGTTCAGAAAAGCTCTGTCCAAGCTTTGCCCGGGCTCATAAAATTTTGAATTTGTTAAAATATTTTGTTAGATTTAATAGAAATTGAAGCTAACCCATGAGACTACGTCGAAAACAATTTCTTCCTTTGTGAACTTGAAACTATTTCAAATAAAGCTATCAAAATTTTTATAGTTACTGCACACTGCACATGAACAATTTTGAATGCGAAGTGGTTCATTGGTTTGAGTGACGTCAGACTCGATAACCTCAGCACCCTAGCACTCAGTCGATTAAGGGCTGAAAATCTAAATATGGACAAAGTGATCGAAAACTTTGCAGCCGTGCCTAAAAACCCCAAAATAATTGTAAATTAAAACATTACTTGACATTTTTTTTAAAGTTTTTTTTAAATTTTGAGACAACTTATCGATGATGCTTCCTATTTTCCTATTAAAAGCCTATGTAACATTATGTAAATACTACTTCTATGTTCCTTTTGATCATTGGAAGGTATGCCCGATCAAAATTTCCTTTGCCCAAACTCTGCCCGAGCTGATAGAAAACCCTAACGCCGCCACTGATTGGTACAGTACTGATGTGGCAGCAGTTGGTTTAAGATATCTGAAATTTCATTATTCCCATGATGATGTCATTGTACTGCTGACGCTGTTTTGTTTTGGTTTAGGTTTATTCTGGAAGTATATTTTGAATTGTTTTGGTAATATCCTTGCTTTTCACAACTATTACAGTGGACTATCACTTAGAGTTTCTTTCTTCGTAATGGGTAAATCCTCAATTATAAACCTATGTTGTTGATCTACACGCGAGCGAGTGACACGGTGAATCTCTGCGTCAAATTCTGACACCCCAAATACATTGTCCTATTTCGGACACTGGTACGGGCGTTCTTCGGCTGAAAGAACTCCCGCAACACCCCAGAGCCCACCTTCAACCTCACCATCAACGTCAGCTTCACCCAGGAGGAGCCCAAAGAAGGATGAGGTTCCACTTTAAGCAGTCTTTGGAGCTATAATACATTATCTCTATGGAAAAATGGAATTCGATTTATGCAATTTCGATATAAACGATGGTTTTCGCGTAAATAGAGGACTTACTGTATATGGATTTCAGATTTCAAACTATATTTCAGCTTTCCAATAAAAATGACTGACCTAACCTAACCAGACTAACCTAATCTAACCAAACTTTAACCTAACCTAGCATAGCCTAACCGGTCATAATGTAACCTAACGTAATCAACTTAACCTAACCTAAATTAAACTAACTTTATAGTATCGACATTGTGTAGATCAACTTTGCTCAGCTATCCGGTTATTTTAATATATATATATATATATATATATTATATATCGGGATAATAATGACAGATGATGCGAAATTCGAAACACAAAATCAGATAGCGATAAATAAAGCAAAAAGAGTCGCGGGACAGGTACTAAGAACGTTCAAGAGAAGGGACAGGACAGTAATGATTCCCCTGCTAAGAACACTGATTATACCAAAACTTGAATACTGCTCAGTTTTGACGTCCCCATATAAAAAGGAAGAAACTAATAAACTAGAAGAAACGCAAAGGCATTTCACAGCCAAGATTGATGGCTGCAACGATCTCAACTACTGGGAAAGACTATGTAAACTAAATCTGTACTCCCTGGAAAGAATGAGAGAGGTACACCATAATCTACATATGGAAAATGATCGAAAAACTGGTACGAAACCTAAAACTAAACCCAATTACCATTCAAACAACACTGGAAAATAGGAAAGGCAGAATGTGTAGTGTTCCCAAATTAAAGGCCCGACAAGGGACCTCCTCAACTCTGGAGGAAAATAGCTTGGTTGTCAGGTGGCCAAGACTTTTCAACCAGCTTCCAAAGGACCTCAGAAACGTAGCGGGGATGAAAGTTGAAGTTTTCAAGAGAAGACTGGATGCCTGGCTCAGGACGGTACTAGATGAGCCGGGCGTGCCTGGCTATGTACGGTGGAGAGCGCAAGAAAGCAACTCGCTCCTCCACCAAGCCAGACCTAGAGGCGGGGCCACCAGCTTGACCTCCGTGTGAAGAGAGACCAACGCGCGAAACAACATAAGGTTCATAAGGTAAGGTGTGTGTATATATATGAAAAGAAGGACCAACACAACAGCAAACATTTTCGTTTTTTTTTGTACTTCAGACGTTTCGACAAATCTTTTGTCATCATCAGTGAATTATAAATCTTAAAACCTTAAAACAAAAATAAGAATAAATAATTAAAATTACATCAATACAAAAGAAGATTAAAATCATTAAAATTAAATTAAATTAAATTAAAATTACTTCAACTGGTAAATACACAATAATTACGTCAACCTCCATATTCGGCAGATACTGAGAGAAAACTGTATGAATGTCAGTTACATTGAAAGGTATGATATATTTATGAAAGCAGGTTGGTTGGTTAGTTAGAAGATTTGTCGAAACGTCTGAAGTACAAAAAATAAACGAAAATGTTTGCTGTTGTGTTGGTCCTTCTTTAAATCTGTAAGCTCCATTTCCCTATGGAGAAGTCAATAGCTTTGATATATATATGCAGTAAAATCACAGAATAACACGTGATCTTATTAATAAGCAAACAACCACAGGGAAAAAGGAAAAAGAAACACGAAATCCGAGCGCTTTCGTGATATATTCACATCTTCAGGGACAAGAAAGAAATATTTCTTTCTTGTCCCTGAAGATGTGAATATATCACGAAAGCGCTCGGATTTCGTGTTCTTTTTCCCTTTTTCCATGTGGTTGTTTGCTTATATATATATATATGTGTGTGTGTGTGTGTGTGTGTGTGTGTGAAGTATCGAGTTCATTGTCAGTCAGCTGATGTTGGCCGTATCAAAGCGGCCACGATATGGCGCAAACTAAATGGGAAAGTGTCACGCAATCCATCCGTTTTCGTTGTTATGTAAACATAAAGTGTAAATTTTCGTTCATATCATCTAATTGATCTTGGAACTTTCATCCAATTAATATTTAGATTGCACAAATTATTCTAACAGGGTTAATATATCTATCTACCACACACACACACACACACACACACACACACACACACACTATAAAAATTTCTCATGTTCTTATGTTCTTGTGGTTCGGAACCCACGTAAAATTGTAGGTCCCTCCGCCACCACGGAGGACATGCGCAATACACAATTATGAACGCAGTTAGGTAGACCAGCCATGAGTGGATCCTAGGGTCTTTGTTGGTCTGAAACATTATAACATTATAACTTTACTTGCTGTCTATAAGACTTAGCATACGTTATACAGAAACTAGGCACGTAAAGCTGTTAAAAGAGAGAAACCCTTTACCTTTGTAAACCTTGTCATAGCAATGCAAGTTTGGTTAGGACTGTTAAATTAACAGTTAAAGCAAGCCTGTTTTTCATATAAATGACCGAAAACAGAATTTGGTTGGTGTATGTTTGTGCACAAACAAACTGCGAAATACGTATGTTAATATGTTTTTAACATCAGCACTTTTTCCAAAGATAATTAATTAAACATTTAGACGAGAAATAGCTAACAGGAAAATCAAGTTAATATGTAAAAAGGATATATACTGTAGAATGCCACGTGGCAAAATACTCATTTTGTCTGTGTAAATAGGCGTTTATATATATATATATATATATATATATATATATATATAAGTGGCCTATAAGTTCCAATCGATTATAATCGAAGCGAAAATTCAAAAAATCAAACCAAGTAAAAAGTTTCTAATAAGTTTAGAAATATTTATTGATTATTTAAAGTGGAAAATATAAGAATCTCGACAAATATTCTTTCCTTAGTAATCGATTACGTCAGTGTGAGCTCTGCTAGATGGATTTTCTCTTTAATTATAACCGATTGGGACTTATGGGCCACCCTGTATATATATATATATAGTAGATAAGGTTTCGAAACTGTATAAGTTACTTATGTACTTACCTAATTCGTTTTGTGATATACCTTATTCTTATTTTAAAATCAAGCATTTATAACGTCTATTTCTTTGCATTGGTTTTTTTATATGTTCATTATTAAATAATATAATATTATTTTTAATCTTTTTTTTAAATAATATATAACTCCATATCCAGTATACGTGATATGTTGTACGTTAAGAAAACATATCTACAGAACGAAATCATCATCTTCAGAGTTGAACATATACTTAAATGAACATATCCTTAAATTCAGTATCTATTTAGGTCTATTATTATAAATATGTCTGTTTAACCTTTTACTGCACAGAGGTCTTTTCCGAAACTGAATAAAATCGTTTGGCTTTAGCCAGAACAAAATCAGTAACGTTAAGACTGCGATAAAGGGTTAAAAACAAAATAATTTAAGGGTTACATCATAAACAGTCAGTATACATCGACGGAGCAAAGGTTCTCAATCATTTAGGAGAAATAAAAGGTTATATGTATAATCTAGCCTGAAATTTTCACTTGTCATATTGCCACTGATTGTGCGACAATTGAGCGAGTAAACATTGAGCGAGTGCACTTTGAGCGAGCGAAATTGAGCGACTACAAATTGAGCGACTTGACGCATTAACCGATTAGGCTAACTGAGCGAGTACAAATTAAGCGAGTGCAAAATGAGCGCAAACTTCACAACTTAACCTAATCAATTGTCAAGGGCATATAGTTGACCTAACCGGACATACAGTTGACCTAACCGGGTATTCAGTTAACCTAACCAGGCATGGGTATCCCATAATGAATTCGGGACCCGGAAAGGTAAGTAGTACCCCTAACCTAACCTAGGCCTAGATGACGTCCCACTCGGACTGAGTTTCCGACGGTTAAATAGGAATTAACCCTATAAGAAATATGAACAAGTAAACGTTCGCTTGCAACGTCTGATCGAAGGTGATAACTGATAATGATGAAAATATTCTCGACTTTCTGCGTAATGTTTCCTACAATTTGGAATTACATATATGTATAATTCACTGCTTAACTTATTATATTTTTAAATCTATTTTGAATAAATATACATTTTAATTAAATATATCTGTTTTAAGTAAATATTTTTTACGAGGTGAATGTTTATTAGTTTTGCGTCAGTTTGCGCTCAGTTTGCACTCGTTCAATTTGTATTCGCTCAGTTGCCTAATCGCTGAATGCGTCAAGTCGCTCAATTTGTACTCGCTCAATTTCCTTCGCTCAAAGTGCACTCACTCAATGTGTATTCGCTAAATTGATGCAGTCCCATTGCCACTTGCCTGAAATTGCCATATCATCTTATTTATGGCTAACTAATGCCAAACACACTATAATCTAATGTAATTACTAAGTCACCTCATCTCATCCATGAAGCCTCATATGAGAATACTGTAATGAACAACTAATCATAACTTACGATTTATACATCTTTACACAATTTTTTTTATCCCTCGGAAAGGATTAAAAAGTTATAAGTGTAATGATGGAGTTGTTTAACTTCCTTCGCAACATCTAAGGTCATATTACGGAGGGGACTTAGTTTTTACGTGGGATCCGAACTACGGGTCGCTTCATAATCAGTATGCAGAAGACGATCTCCCATCCAACTACTCCCCAGAACCAATGTCCCTTAACTTCGCTGATCGACGGGAAGCGGTGTTACGACATTGGCCAAGAATTTGTATTATTCTTGTTTTCTCTAATCTGTATGTTATTACAATCGCAAGAAGTACAATATGTAACAAATCCTGGCCATAATCCGAAATTACCAGCCATTTCAGACTGCCGTACGTCCACCTTCATTTTATAATTTCAACTGACGAAACCTCATGAATAATATTACCACTGTTTTGTGATTTCGAATTTTCGCGTAGGGTGGCGCTGCGATCCGATTTTAGTATGAATATTTCTGAATGAAAACAAGCTTTATGAAGTGAATAAGTAATCGTATAAAACTATGTACACACTCATGAATTCTATGAGAAATAATGAGGCCCAGCTTCAGAGAAATTTATATAAAACAAAGAATGCGTGGCGTTCTCAATTCTAAAGTTTTGCCTTCCCGAACCACCTTTACTAAGAGCTAGTCCTGTTTTTAACTCATCAGTGTAGGAAATGGTACGGAGGGGACTTGCAGCTTTCTGTGGGATCCGAACCACGGGTCGCTACATCATCTGAACGAAGAGGATGGTCCTAGTCCAACAACTGAAGAGATACAACGTCGCTTAACCTCTCTTGTCTAATGGAAAGCAGTGTTAACTAATGTGAAATAAATCTTATTGAGTTGATTTGAACGTACACAATTTCTTTGAAATTTTAACGATTTGGTCCGTCAATTCCTTATCATTTCGAGCATATGGTATTAACTCTACTTTTGTTGGTACTTGCATTAATCATGTATTTATTCTATTAAGTTGTTATACAAAAAATTAAAATTTGAGTTATTTTAATGGAAAATATAATTAATTAAACATTTATTATTATTATTATTATTATTATTATTATTATTATTATTATTATTATTATTATTTCCTGCTCCAGCTTTCTCTTAGCGACTATTTCGTGCCACATCATCTGCCACGAATCAACATCATCTACAGGGCATCGACCGACGCGGCGATCTCTCTCTCTCTCTCTCTCTCTCTCTCTCTCTCTCTCTCTCTCTATCCCTCTCTTTTTAACATTCGTGCCAGGTTGCGATATCTCGGAGGGTTATTTTAAATATTACGGTACATTTTCCCCGTTTCCAAAAGAGTCATATAAGCGAATAGATTCCAAAATAGTTTTCAAAAACTTATTATTCTGGGAATCTCATGTACGTCACTTATTAAATGTAAGAAAACGTCTTTTTCAAGCAATGAGTTTTTATTTTTCGTTTCTCTGACTTCAATCTTATGAATTTGCATGCGAGAACTTACTCACGTATTGATGTTGCCTTTTGTATATACTAGAGACACTCAATATATTTTGCCCCACCCTTTCTTCTTAGCTAAATAATAGGCCATGGGGATGAAATGTCTTTTGGGCCGTAAGTTTGAACGTTCTGCGCTTCACATAACCGGATTTTTCCAGTTTGAACCTCCCCTCCTTGTATAAAACCGTTTTTAAACGCCTTTGTATAAAACCGATGGTTAACGCAGTTTCGAAAATGGCGTCTGACAGTGATGTGCGTCGTAAACAGAGAGCTGTTATCGAGTTCTTAACCGCAGAGAAGGAAACAGTTGAAAATATTCACAAACGTCTACAAAACGGTCACAGAGATGCTGTTGTTGACCGAAGCACAGTTGGACGCTGGTCTAAACGTGTGAGTCATCGGAGAGAGGGAGAGCCACCCTCGATGATGAGCCACGCAGCGGTCGCCCGGCATCGGCTGTGACATCTCACACTGTGCAACGTGCTAACAGCATCATTCGATCAAATCGGCGCGTCACATACAAGGAGCTATCACTGGAGCTAGGAATTAGTGAAGGAAGTGGGATACTCAAAAGTGTGTTCACGATTTGTTCGTCGCGAACTGACTAAAGATCACGAGGCCCAAAGAAAAGAAATTGCTTCTGAGTCATTGGTTCGATACGAGACAGAAGGGGATGACTTCTTTTCACGAATTGTGACTGGGGTTGAGACTTTAGTACACCACTTTGAACCTGAAACAAAACGCCAATCCATGGAGTGGCATCACGCTGACTCCCCACGCAAGAAAAAGTTCAAAATGGCTCCCTCTGCAGGAAAGGTTATGACCAGTGGCGGTTCCTCATATGGGCAATATGGGCAGCCGCACAGGGCGGCATTTGTGGAGGGGCGGCATGAGCGCCTGCAAAAAAAATAAAAATAAAAATAAGAATAAATAAATAAAGAAATAAATAAAAATAAAAAATAAAATAAAATAAATAATAAAAGATCAATAAATATATTTTTATTAATAAAAAACCATCTATTGCATTTTCCATAAACCTTCCCATAAAAGACCTAAACAATGCAAAATGCTTCCAGATTAATATTATTGGGAATAAAGGCCCATACTTTAACATATGTAATGTTATTTTTCTGGGTTTGGTTAAATAGTGAAATGTATATTATTTATTACAGAACGAATCTTCACACTAAGCCACTAAGGTCTGTCAAATAACCGCAAATGGATAAGAAGAGGTCAAAGCTATCAGGTGCTCAGTTTAGAAAAAAGAGGAAAGAAGAAGAGGAGAAACGAGCAAAAGATAAAGGTATAGAGCTATGTCATCTACTCTTCACTGCTATATTGCACTGCTATTTTGTGATATAGCTTTCTGAGTCATTTGAAGTGTACTATTATGTATATAATTAGCCATTAACCAAGGAGGTTGTATTATTCATTGTTTCCTATTCTAAAAGTTTAATAAATTGTGCTTAATAACATGTTAAATTAATTGTACTAGCCTATTCATGCATTGGTCTGTTATGTTCTATTTTACTATTTGCAGGGGCACTTTTGAAATATTTTGGAACACCCTCTGCCACTAGCCAGGATGAGAAGCCGTCTACTTCTGCCATTATTGAGGCTGAGGAGCCATCTACCTCCTCAGCCTCACATATGTCTCCACAAATGCAGTCTGATCCTGAGGATGAAGACCCATTTGCTTCTACTTCTCCCCGGCAGGACTCTTCAGGTGAGTTTGTGTGCACATATGTCTGTGAGTGTGTGCGTGTGTGTGTATGTGTATGTGTGTGCATCCCTGCAAAGCATTTTGCAAACAGTTATAAATTATAATGTTATTATCACTGGGTCTGGGTTACTGGGTATGTGTGGTGTTTCACCACCATAATTCCATAACACCACCACCATAACAAAGTGCTGTGAATAATGTGTTATCTAACTTAGGTGTGTATACTAATGAGTAATGCTCTTGTTCTTTCTATTAGAAAGGCCTGGAGCAGAATCGCCTCCTGAGGATGAGTCTCTGTCCACCGACCCTGCTAACTGGCCTTCAGTTCTGACTGAGAGAATTCGGACACAACTGGTTTCCAGGGGACCAAGTCAAGTACCATCTGACTTTGTATTCCCTAGAAACGACAGTGACGGAAGAAGTTTCCACCATCAATACTTCAGGAAGTCATTGGTTAGTGGGGAAAATATAACCAGAAGTTGGTTGGTCTATTCCTTAAAAAACAACAGCCTTTTCTGTTTCTGTTGTACATTATTTTCCAAGAGGAAAATAAATTTAACAAGTTTGGGACTCTCGGACTGGAAGCATGCAAGCTCATTGCTCACATCACATGACAACAGTTCAGAACACCTAAATTCTATGAAAATCTGGAAAGAACTGGCAGTGAGGATGAGAAAGGGGGAGACCATTGACAAGCAGGAGATGGCACTTCTGGAGGCTGAGAAGTTGAGATGGAGAGCGGTGCTGACACGTCTCACTGCTATTGTGCATTCTCTGGCAGTTAGGAATTTGGCACTAAGGGGACATACAGAAAAATTGTTCTCACCATCAAATGGCAATTTTCTGAAAGAAGTTGAACTGATGGCACAATTTGATCCTATAATGCAAGAGCACATTAACCGTGTCCAAAAAGGGACCTCCAGTCACACCAGCTACCTCGGCCACCACATACAAAACGAACTCATTGATTTGTCGAGCAGCAAGACCATTTCAGCAATGGTGAGCGACATCAAACAATCAAAGTTTTTTTCAATAATTCTAGATTGCACTCCAGATATCAGCCACACTGAACAGTTGTCAGTTGTGATTCGGGTTGTGTCACTGGAGGGGAAGCCCCATATAAAGGAACATTTCATGGGGTTTTTGGAGGCAGAGGAGTCCACTGGTCAACATTTGGCATCTCTGATTCTGAAGAGACTGGAGGAGCTAAAAGTTCCTTTCATGGACTGTAGAGGACAATCATACGACAACGGGGCCAACATGAGGGGAAAAAACAAGGGTGTTCAATCCAGGCTCCTAGAAATTAATCCCAGAGCTCTGTTTGTTCCATGTGGGGCTCATTCTCTGAATTTGCTTGTGGCCGATGCTGCTAAGGGATCTATTGATGCCACAAGTTACTTTGGCATCTTGCAGAAGCTTTACAACTTGTTTTCAGCCTCCACACAACGATGGGCCATTTTGAAAAAACATGTGAACATCACATTGAAGATGTGGTCTGATACAAGGTGGGAAAGCAAGATCAAGAGTGTGGAGCCCCTGAGATATCAGGCAGCTGCAGTGAGAGATGCACTGATCGAGGTGAGGGACCACACCAAAGACTCTGTAATAAAGGTCGAGGCTCAATCTCTGTCAGAGGAGGTTGGGTCATACCGCTTCGCCATTTGTTCAGTGGTGTGGCATGACCTGTTGTGCCAAATTCAGCATGTGAGCAAGCAGATGCAGTCTCCTAGCATGCACGTTGATGTTGCAGTAAATCTCCTAAAAAAAAGAGAGAGGTCTCCGCAATTACAGGGCAACAGGTTTTGTGGCTGCACAAATGGCAGCCACAGATATCTGTGAACAAATGAATGTGGAGGCTGTGTTAAAACAAAAACGGCTGAGGTCCACAAAGCGGCACTTCTCCTATGAAGCATCTGATGAGCCCTTGATTGATGCTTTGAAGAAGCTGGAGGTGACATTTTTCAATGCAGTGGTTGATGCTGCAACATCAGCCATTCAGGAAAGATTTTCCACGTTGGAAATTGTGGGAGAGAAGTTTGGAGTGCTGACACATTTCCAAAATCTCACATTTGAGGAGCTGACAGAACAATGTGTGAACCTTAGTACTACACTACACTTTAAGGGACAATCTGACTTGGATGGCAGAGCTTGCACAGGAGCTGAAGAACTTGCCTGACTTGCCATCAAAGACCATATCCTTGCTTGAACTGCTGACATTTATCCATGAAAGGGAGCTCTCTGAAATATATCCAAATTTGTGGACTGCTCTCAGAATTGGTCTTACTCTTCCAGTCACTGTTGCTGAAGCAGAGAGGAGCTTTTCAAAGCTGAAGCTCATCAAATCCTACCTGAGGTCAACTATGTCACAGGAACGCCTTACCGGTCTGGCCATCATCAGTATAAATCATACAATTGCTGAACAGATTTCATATGATGATTTAATTCATGACTTTGCATCAAGGAAGGTAAGAAGAGTCAGGCTTTAGATGGCAGTTGTGCTGTGGTGCAATTTATTTTGTTTCTTGTTCAAAGTGTAGCATAATAATTACCCTCTCTTAAGTGTCTTATTCTATTTATGTGATAGAGCATTTGTACAATTTAGAAATTTGATTCTCTAGTTTATTTATGGCAGTTGTGCAATTTAATTTGTATTTTTCCTGTTCATAGTAATCATAATTCATTCTCTTAAGTGAGTTATTCTATTTACGTGATGAAGGATTTGTAAAATTCAGAAATTTGAGTCTTTGTTTTGGTTCTGAAGTTCCAACAATTAGTCCAATAAAAAGTTATTTTGTGAAAGAGTTATGTCTGTCCTTTATTTTGGGGGGATTCGAATGTGTGTGTGTTGGCGAACAGGGGGGGGGGCGCTGAAGGTGAGGTTCGCCCAGGGCGTCATGTAAGCTAGGACCGCCACTGGTTATGACCACCATCTTCTGGAACATGAAAGGGGTGATTCTGGTGGACATTATGAAGAAAGGACAAACAATCAACTCGGAGGCATATATTGCTACCATACAGAGACTCCAGAGACGTACAAAGCGAGTTCGACCGGAGAGAAAACGGGAATACGTCCTTCTTTTGCACGATAACGCAAGACCACAAAACAGTTTGCAAACAAGAGAGGCCATCACAAAAATGCGCTTGACTGCATTACCCCACCCTCCATACAGCCCGGATCTGGCACCTTCAGACTTCCATTTGCTTGGGGCCAATGAAGAATGCTATTCGTGGAAGAAAGTTTCAGAGTGAGGATGAGGTTGTTGAGGAGTTAAGAGCTGGCTCGAGCGGAACCCAGCGGACTTTTACCAGCAAGGAATAAAGGCCCTTGTTTCGAGGTGGAGGAAAGCCGTAGAAAAGGATGGAGACTATGTGGAAAAATAAAAACTTGTAAAAAAGGTATGTAACTACTTGTGTACACAATTTCTGGAACTTACAAGGAAACTTGGAAAGGAAAAAAAAAGATGGGGCAAAATATATTGAGTGGCCCTCGAATATACTCATGCACTCGTGACTCTTTAGGTAAAAAAAATTAAAATTTTAGGAAATGAATATTTTTTTCATTATTTTTCACTTGAATACAAATATTTAGGTTGTATTTATGATTAATTATTCTTTGTAACTTAAAGATAGAACAATGTAGAAAGATATATTAAACTAAATATGATTGTTTCAACTGCCATTTTGAAAACAGTCATGTCATTTTTAATTTCTTTTAAATGAAAATCACTAGCATATACACACACACACACCACACACACACACACACACACACACACACACACACACACATATATATATATCTATACAGAGAGAGAGACAGACAGACATACAGACAGAGAGAGACAGAGACAGACAGACAGACAAAGAATTGGGAGGAGCGAAGCAGTGAATGATTTTGATTTTGTTATCATATTTTTTTGTAAAAAAAAAAAAAAGGAAACAGAATGGTACGCTTTAATTTCACCAAAAATTTACCGTCCTTATTTTTTTAAGACCTAAAAACAGTACAAGCAAACATTGTAAAATCCCATAAGTGCCTACACAAGCTGAACAATTACTTTTGGATCAGGGTGCCACACCTTCCAAACGTAGTTTCAATAGTGATGCCACGTGTCACATTTCTAAAGAATGTCTGAACTAGCTGGAAGAAAGCTTTCTAATCTCTTTACAAATCATCAAATTTCCATGGTCCTCCCTAGATTACCAAACTCGTCGTTTTTTGCCAAACCAAAGAAACATATCATCCGAATTGTTGCTAATATCAAAGGAAACGCTTTAGAATATGATAGTAAACTCTTCTTGTGTATTTGCGAATATGTGAGGTTAGTTTAACCTATTTGTGCCGAGAGGTCTTTCCCGAGACTAATGGGTAGTTAAAATGTTTGGTAGAATATTTTAATAACGTCATCATCACATTTTTGCGTTACCTGGGTATATAATCTGGAAGCAGAGGACGGTCATCCATCCAACTTCTGTACCCAGACCCAATGGAATATGTTGGGAGAACCTTACGTATAGGCAAAGACAAAAATTTAATGATTATTTTCTATTTTTCTTTCTGTAATATTAAATGTATTATAATTCAATTATTTTCCTCTTCCATGGCCTTTTTCTTCTTTTCACCCACTCTGTGTATGCACTGTTTTCTCAGAAACCAAAAAAAGGAGTTTACTATTTAATGTTATGTATGAACATAATGAAACAGTAAGTTTGGAATCTTTTCATGGTCACAGTAATTACTATGAGATGTTTGGAGTATTTTGACATTTATAAAATCAGTGTATTTGTAGTTTAGTTTCAACATTAAGTTGAAATGTCTTTATTCGAATAATTTTTAAATGAATTATGTTTTTCATTATATTTTCATTTTTCAGTTTTAAATGAATTATATTTTTCATTATAGCTTTCATATTTTCATTTTTAAATGAATTATATTTTTCATTATATCTCATTTTTTTCATTTTTAAATGAATTACATTTTTCATTATATTTTCATTATTTCATTTTTAAATGAATTATATTTTTCATTATAGCTTTCATATTTTCATTTTTAAATGAATTATATTTTTCATTATATCTCATTTTTTTCATTTTTAAATGAATAACATTTTTCATTATATTTTCATTATTTCATTTTTAAATGAATTATATTTTTCATTATATTTTCATTTTTCATTTTTAAATTAATTATATTTTTCATTATATCTTTCATTTTTCATTTTTAAATTAATTATATTTTCATTATATCTTTCATTTTTTCATTTTTTTCAGTTTCTTTCACGAAAAGGTTGAAAATTAAGATTTTAGTTCATATTTTTCATTTCCCAAAACGTTATCAAAGTTAAAAATAAATGTTGATATATTAGATGAGAGTTTACCTTTAGCTTTCTTTTATTTACACCAAAGATTTAATCTCTGAAAGCCTCTTTGTACATTTGGTTTTGAGTCTCGTTCACAGGAGATATTGCACCTCTGAAGGATGTTCCGATACGAGTCCTTAAAGTTAAGTTTATTAACATCATGGTTTGCCAATCTGATTTTCCTCACGGAGTAAATTAAAATACATTAAAAAATACTCCAGTCTAGCATTTGAGGGTTAAATTAAAAATGTTTTTAAAATTCAGTTTTATTGTTTGATCCCCAATCATGGTATGGAAGCTAAATTATAGGAAAAAATAAGAATCCCTAAGTTTGATTGTTGATTTATAACGGAGTTATACATAAACACTGTCTGAATTAAAGTTAAATTGTTGAAAAACCACTCTTCAAGTAGCCATTATCAGTTTAAGTAAACACAATCACGTATTTACAAGTTTCTATTTCAATCTTTCAATTCTTTATTTACAAATATACTCGTGTGTGTGTGTGTATATATATATATATATATATATATATATATATAAATATATATATACAGAGTTTACTTAGATTAGTGTATTTTCATTATGACAACACATATGATGACTTCGTTAATCAGTGGGAAGCGGTGTTACGACATTGGTTACGACGTTGCTCGAGTTGGTTTATTTAATTTCGAAGTATTATGAGGATAACATTTTTGAAAATACTTCTGATATTACTTGGTGGTGGAATCAAATAAAATGTCCTTCATTTTATTATGAAATTTCCATAACAAGTTTAGGGACTTTAAATTAATATAGAATACATTAAATATATGACTTATATACAGGGTGACCAGAACAAAATGGAACTACGTGAAATTTTACTTTTTATTTAAAAAAACCGTACTATTAAAGAAAAAGATTGAGAACAGACAGTGTTGCCAACCCTTTTACTATATCTGTCAGTGTCCCTTAGCGTTTCTACATATTTAAAATTTAAAAATTCCTAGGGTTTGTCTTTGCTCTGATCACCCTGTATTATTTATAAGAAAAAGTAAGGAGTACTGTAATTGTAGGTTGATTTATTTTGGAAACAACAACAACAACAATAACAACAAAAACAACAAATCAACAAACAAAACTCTAACAACCAAGATTTTGTACTGAATACCCAATAACTGATCTGTTTCTTATATTGAAAACGCAGCACAAACCAGTGTATTTAGGTACTAAAAGGTGGAAAGTGATAAGATTGCAACCAGGGCATCTTTGTAGACAAAACTTTAGGGCTCGAATTCCCCGCATATCCGCAACTGAACCACCCCATCAATTAAATTATGCGTCCATTCCTTCTCCTCTTTAGCCACCGACCTTAACACGGAGCAATTAACTTTAAATTGTATCGTATAAGATCGTATTACAATCCCAAAGGATCACACAGTTACAGTATGTCTTTCGAAGATGGGTATATTATTACAGTTCAGATCAACTACATTTATTCTGATAGTTATATACTGAATAATTTGGGGATCAGGAATTTTCCTCTGATCTCAGTAAACAATTAAGTTATTTGTGAATCCTAACGAATTGCCTATTAAAAAATATTTACATAAACAATTGTACAATATTAAATATTAAAACTGAATTTAATAAAATAAAAATGTATTTACGTATTTTGTTCGTGAAAATTAGATACAGTTTTGAAAATTAGATACAGTTTGAACACAGAGGATAATAATGGATTTCAAGTTATTATTTATATAGATATTTATGCAATAAATAAGTAATGATGTTTTATTTATATTAAAAAAATACTTCCAAGCCAAGTTTGTGAAGTTTCTTCAGGCTGGACTGATTTGTTGGTAAACCTTATAGTGTTGTTTATAGTCTAGTAGAGAGGTAAAGTTGGTAATGGAAGGAGCTTAGATACCTGCAGTTTTTTATGCAGGAAGGAGGGGCCAAGAGCGAACGCCCGCAAAAGCGCCTCCCTCCCCCTCCTTCATAGAAGAAGAAGCGAGCCAAAATCAAGTTGCAGGGTTTTCGAGATGCCTGGACACTCTGCGTTTGAAAAATTGGAGGGCATAGACAGAGGGAAAGATGGATTGAGGAAGATTGTTCCAGAGTTGACCGGTAAGTTGAGGGGAAAGATTCTTTTCATTTATCAACTTAATAATTAGAATCTTAAAAAATCCTTTGCCTGGGGGTAGGCAAGCCAGCCCATTCCCCAGCCGGTCCCAAGCCCGGATAAAAGAGGAGGGTTGGCATCAGGAAGGGCATCCGGCCGTAAAACTTATTGCCAAAACCAGAGAGGATGGCATGCGGACCAAAGAAGGACCAAGAGAGAAGACTGGCATGGTATGGCCATGTAATGAGAAGGGACGAGAACTACGTTGGGAGGAGGGTGTTATCTATGGAAGCGCCCGGGAGAAAGAAGAAAGGAAGACCAGGATGAGGTGGAGAGATCGCATCAGGATGGACATTAGCGAGAAGAACCTGACGGAGGAGATGGCGTGGGATAGGGCGGAGTGGAGGAGAAGTATCCGCAACAGCGACCCCATATAAATGGGACTAATAATGCTGTAGAAGAAGAAAACTGTATATATAGTGAGGGTTGACAAAAGTAAATAGACACCACAATAATTGTCTTCAAGAACTAATGGTAACGCTCATCAATGGAATGCCAAAACGTGTATCAGATTTACGTAATACAAAGTGGAAAGGAACGAGACTCTAAATTTATTTATTCAATAAATCTGTTATTATTAATTGGCTTTAATTATCAAAAAAAAAATTATGTAAAAGCTGATGGTGTCTATTTACTTTTGACAATCCTTTATATATATATATATATATATATATATATATATATATATATATATATATATATATATATATATATATATATATACAGGGTGGGCCGTAAGTTTCCATACATAGGAAAAATAAACTTTTTTTTATGGACAACCATTTTTATTTATATAATATGCTCTACATGGTTGCCATTGTTTTGAAAACACATTTCAATACGTGTTCCCCACTGTTGATGAACACGCATTAGCACAGTTGACGTTATGCTTGTAATGGCGTTGGTGATACGTTCCTTTAGATGATTTATGTCTCGTATCTTTTCCTGATACACCATGGCCTTCAAGTGCCCCCAAAGATAGAAATCAAGGGGGGTGAGATCTGGGGATCTGGGAGGCCACTCCACAGGACCACGCCGACCAATCCAAGCATCCGGAAACTGCTGATCCAAATACCGACGCACGTGAAGACCATAATGAGGTGGAGCTCCATCTTGCTGGAAGTAAACTGGGAAGTTACCTTCCTCGTTTAGCAGGGATGGGAAAATCTCTTCTTGCAACATGTTAAGATACCTTTCGGCATTAAGATTTCCACTGACAAAAATTAGTCCAATAATTCTGTCACCCCATATCCCGGCCCACACCATCACTTTACCGGCACCTTGCATCTTCGTCGGACTCAGCCAGTTAGGGTTAGCATTACTCCAATAACGTATGTTTTGCCGATTAACCTCTCCATTGACGTAAAAATTTGCTTCATCAGTAAACAAGATCTTACAAACGCATATTCTTAGGGTATCTGAAACATAAAAACAAACGTTTAAATTTTCCTATGTATGGAAACTTACGGCCCACCCTGTATATATATATATATATATATATATATATATATATCAAACCATAAGATAAATCACGAGGTATTTGTTGACAATTTGCATCTTGGTTATAATTAAGCCTAATAATATTCGTAATGTCTTGAGTGGTTTATGAGTTAAGCAGAAACATCCGCTTGAAAACGCTTTTCCACACTCTCAAAGGAACCCGTTGTTGATGTTTTGTCGTCGCAAAAGAGGTCACAGGAGAAGGAGGTCACGAGGAAACGAAGTCAAAGAGCAAGTAAAATATCGCTTGGTGGTTAATTGACCTTTTGACTATCGAATTCTTTCGTCAACGATTCCCTTCTGAGATGTTCTCTTTACAAGAAATATGTAATTGGACGATTCTGCTGTCCAGTTTGAGTATCCTCAGAAGCTGCCCAATTCTCCATTCTTCGAAATCGAAAGAAGAAGTTGATAATCCTGAAAAGAAATGGAGACATTACATCTTTTATCGG